>JARJLE010000442.1:0-40624 GCA_029289555.1 Mycena latifolia | reverse complement strand
ATGACTGATGAATCTCAGCAAGTGATGGCTTACTTTGTCTGAGCTAAAACTTCGCTGAATAATAGATGATATATTTAAGAATTAAGCCGGTCACGAGAAGATCACTACCTCCGAACCGGTCGTTGAATTGGTACTGAGATGGCAAGTCGAACTCGTTATTGCCTCCCTGAATAATTGGGTTCGTTCTACCGCCATTTGCTACGACCTGTTGAAGAACAGATCCGGCACCTGTATTGAAGAAACTCATTCGATGGGCAGATCCAGCAACATTATTTACTCACCACAGATTCGCCCTAGTAATCTTGGAAGGATCTCGACAGAACTTTGAAATCTGGGCACCCATCAGTTAACAGCCGCCAAATGAGACAACAGCAAAATCATTACATGTCTGTTGACCCAGCGCAGAGCAAAATCCTGGTGGACTCGGATACCAATACTATTTGAGCTATACAAGAATTCAAAAACTTTACGCAGTCGGCATTCAATGCTCCGTCTTTCTGCACTGTAGAACCTGCGAGGAAGCCTCCGACCACTGGTTAGCGTCGTGCTCGACCTAAGTACAGACGGGTGCCGTGCCCGTTCCGTCGAGATTTAGAACGGACATCAACGGCATAGGCACAACTACAAGCCGCTCTTTGCCGTTGAACAACCAACATCGACGGGGCCCACGTGTCAGAAGCAAACTGTGCGTGGTGAATATTAAGCCCTAAATATTATGCATCTACCTTAACACGTTTTCATTGATGAGGGGGCCAATCCACACATGTCGACGATGTTGCTCTAAAGCTTAGAGGATGATGTGGAGGCCGAAAAAGTATGAGCCGAAGGACGAAATCTAGACAGACTCAGTCATTGGTCTACCAGTCGATCGCCAAGGTTTTAGAGTGTTGGAGAAGTAGTCCTCCCATGTCTAGACTTGGGAGAATACGGCATGCTACATACCCCGTGTGTCCTATTAATGCTCCCGAGACCTATAACACCGGCTTCGATGTCAGCGTCGAATAGTTTGAATGCTGTAGTAGGCAGGTTCCATGAAGCAATCCATTGAATAGTGTACATGTTGGTTTCCCTGATGCGTCCGGCATCACAACACGCTAATTGAACAAAGAATACTGGCATTTCCCTGAGACCGCTTGCTCGCTCAGCTTTATCGAGGCGGGACAACCGAACGAGCCAATTGTTAACATAAGAACCGGGGGAGCAGCAAAGCACCGGGAAACACACTACACATCATGATCCAAACTTGGACATCACTTGGTTTGCAAATGTGTCGGTCCTCGCTGTGGCCAGTGCATGAGTCGCGCTGTTCTCGGAGACATCGGAGGACCATTTGTTCGGCACTCTAAGCCCGACGGAGATTCAACCTACTGCCGACGCAGCTTCAAGTTCTCGCACTGTGTTGCCAACATAATTGCCATTCAATCTCCCTCAAGTGACTAGATATAGAATTTCAGTGTGCCCATAAGGATCTGAAAGGTTGAATGGCGCCCACTGTCGCGCCTCGCGTCCCGCTGAGCCCGTAATCGGCCCGATCACCGAATGAAACACGACCATATGCGTCTTGCTTCTCACGTCGTCCCGCCTCTTGCTCGCGCCGGTCCTCACCGCTCATGCTCATACTGCCTCGTACCCCGATGCTGTCACCGCCGTTCATAGCCTTCGCATCCACGATTAGCCCTCTCCGCTTTATTGTACAGCTTTTGCGACCTTAGACCCTGTACCAGCCGTCTCACCTCCTATTCTACTATACTATACTTGGCGGTGTATCCAGTCAAATAAGCGATTGAATGAATCGGCGATTGAGTGGTGTGGCGCAGTTCGCTTCCGTGTACAGCGGGCAGCGTTAAGGAACATGCTACGTCAAACTTCGCCTCTGCACTTCTTCCCTCCCCCCTCGAATGGCCGACCCAGAGAGCAAGCTTTCCAAACAGCAGAGTGAGCATCAACTCCCCCCCCCGAATGCAAAGCTCAATATGTATGCACAGACCAGATCGACGACCATGAGGCTGCAGCCGGGAAAATGTGGGCGGTGTACGTCACCGAGGCAGAGAAATACGACAAGGCTCTCGTTGAAAGCTGGAAGAGCATATGGAGGGAATACTGATTTTCGTGCGTACTCAGTTACCTCTGACCTGCGCTGCAACAATGCCAATAGGCTGGTCTTTCTCTGCCGGCCTGGTGGCCTTTCTAATCGAAAGCTACAAGACATTGGCACCCGATTCTGGCGACACACCGTGCTCCTATTGACCCAGATCTCCAGCCAACTTGCTGCGGCGGCAAATGGGACCAACTTCACAATCGTGCCCCACCCCCCGTTTACCCCTCCGACAAGCTCGATAGTCTGCAATATTCTATGGTTCATTAGTCTTGCGCTCAGTCTTACCTGCGCACTTGTTGCCACGCTGGTTGAGCAATGGTCCCGAGAGTTCATCCATAAAGCGGACATGCATTCGGCTCCCGTCATTCGCGCGCGCATATTTTCATATCTGTATTATGGGCTGAAAAGGTTCGAGATGCATACAGTAGTGGAAATCATCCCTCTGCTTCTCCACACCTCCTTGCTGCTCTTTTTCGCTGGTCTGGTGGCCTTCCTTATCCAGTCAATCCTGCAGTCACTCTAGTTGTAGGGATCCTCTTGGTCATTATTGCGGTTGTCTATTTGCTTCTCACGATCCTGCCATTGGTGTATGTTGACTGCCCATATCGCACAGCCCTCTCTGGTCCTTTTTGGCACCTAATACAACAGATCCCAAGTATCCGACGGCATCTTCACGACACCCCCGGTGATTCAGGCATACGATCGGCCCCTGATCAAACGGAAACGATGGTGCAAGTCATGCGTCGGAAAGCTGTAATGCCACCCGACGACGAGAACAACTGCCCAGGGACAAAAAGGCTCTAGTGTGGGCTATGAAGTCGCTAACTGCTGACAGCGATCTGGAAGCATTTGTTGATGCCATTCCAGATGTATTGGGGTCCTACGGCCAGGCGTCATGTATATGACGAACACATCCAGTGCTTAATTGACTCGACAGACCCCCACGTCAGCTTACTCAACCGTATACAATCTTTGTACAAGAGCTGTGACACCGGCCTTCTCACCTCAGAAGCGTCGAACCGTCGCAGAATTTCTTGTTACCAAGCAACATGGGCACTCGGAAGTCTTGCAACTCCTGATAAATCTTATGATCACGGCCTCTTCCACCTTATTATCGCTAGTGCCCCAGCGGGACCACTATTCCACATCTGCGCTGGCCATTAGCCAATGGGGTTCTTTCTGTGCAGCAAAAAACTGCTCCAGGAGACATGGGGACATCTGACTGCCTATTCAGCTATTCTCGAGGCTGAAGGACAACCGGAGCGGGCCAGACAACAGAAGCTCCTTGATTGCCTGGAGAGTCTTAAAGCATATTCTATATGTCTACATTATCCCAATGACTTGGGCATGCTCCCGTCTCGCATGGAACGCCTGACGGAGGAATTTGGAAATCCGTTTATCACTGTCCCACTTCGCATCCTCATGGACTACCTCACGGAGGCTGCCCACTACCTTCCCCCCCGTTCCGGTTCGATGCCACGCAGAACTGCATTTCTCCTCAGAAATCCGATGTGCCTCTAACACCTCGTTGGCTTGCTGATATTGAAGGCCGCTTGTCAGCGATTATAAAGGCCCACATGGTTGAAATGAACAAAGTCTCGCAGGGTTGTCACTGGCTAGACAACATCATCCATACAATGATGAATTACTGGACCGCACCTACGCTGCCCCAACCATTCGTTCAGTATCTGAATGAGCGCAACTCAGACCCCGCTGTAAAGGGTGCAATGGCAGCGCTTCAAATTGAAAGGATGGGTGACAGCTTTATTCCCGCGAATATCTTGGGTTTCGTTCGAAGTGCAGAGTCATCGCCAATATCTTATAAGCCTGGAAAAATAGAGAAATCATTGACCGGCCTTTGGGCCATTCTCCGTACGACGAGTGTGGGTCTGGACTTCTTGGAAGAGATTATTACCAAGTTGCCGCACATTGGCCACTGTCCCTTGATGACCCCGTCTGTCATTGCCATAGCCAAGCATCAACTCTAATGTGCTTGGAAACCTGGACTACGGCCAGAAGCACCAGACCATCCCAGCGAAACACCCTCTCCTACTTGCGGAGACAGTTCCAGCTCATCGCATTGACTCTGAAGGGTGGAACATACCCTGGAAGAAGGAAGGCTTGCAATTCTTACGAAATTCATCCATAAATGCTACCAGTCCAAGGAAGCACTGCTCAAGGCATGTGAAACTACAGATCTGGGTGGATTCATTCCTCTCCGTATCATTCATCCCGCCCCAACTTCAATTTGCTCAAGCTATCAAAAATCTGTTTGAAGCGGCGCATCGGGGAGACTGGCGGACGGAAATACGGGATGCTATTCCCAGTCTCCTCTTGTTCAATGCATCATCGCAGGTGTCTGAAAGAGATGAATGGGCGACGCAGGTCTCTGGTTATGAAAACACTGGTTCAACAGTTATGTCGCCCGCCCGACACTCAAGCACACGTTCGACAGATACCGCCAGACCTTACTATCTGGGGAAGCTCAGCATCCCCTTATCGCACGGGTGGAGGAAGTCATTGCTCACCTCTCAGCTGGACCAGACGATCCAGACATTTTGATCCCTCGCACATACAGCCCCATTGAAGAGGATGAAGAGCCTCGTACATACAGCCCCATGACGAGGAACGCGCGCGCGCAGAGGTTCTGGAGACCCTCCTCGAGCAGAAGCAGCTCTCCGACCGTCGACATCACCATCGTCCCACCCGTGCGTACCTCACCCCGATCGTTACTAATCACCGCGTACTCACGGGTTCCTCACTGCAGTCGCGCCCGTCGTCGGTGGTGTCGCTACACACGTCACCGCCGGCGGATTCCTCTCGCCCGTCGATGTTCACGCCGTGACTCTTCTTACTGAGGATGAAGACGACTCGGATCCGGAGTACGACGGGGAAGACGAACAACTCGAAATATCGCTTCCATTCGAGACACCGCGTCCGTCGCTTGGACTACCCCCCTTCCCCGCTTTCGCTCAGGGCATAACGTATCCACCAGGCTTCGTCCCCATGGACCTTTTTGTGCCCGCGCTGCCGGTGCCGCTTATGGCGCCTAGTCCCAGGATCGCGGCGGGGCACAATCTTCCACCGTGGCTGAGCGCGAGCAGGCCCACATCACGGCGGAGCATCGACGGCGGTATGACGCCTGCCGAGTTCGATACGCACTCGCTCAGCGGCGCAGGCGACTCCGTCCCGACTTCGAGCGCCTCCTTCGGCACCAGCCAGACGCCGAACCCGGACCCGAACGCACCTCTGGCGACGGAAACGGACACGGCCATTATAGAGGAGGGTCCGCGAGCAGTGGAAGCAGCGGCGAAACATGTGATGATCTAGGTCTAATTTACATTTTGAATCTCTTGTCGGATCGAACATTACTTGCCTTCGCCCTGGTGCGAGAAGAACAAAATTAATTTTGAATCATCGCGAAACTCAACATGGCCCATCTGCAATCAAATGCGAAATAAAATAGTTGAATTTCGAGATCCCCGAGATCCCCGAGCGGCATGTAGCGCGCAAAGCCTTACTCGGTGCGCAGCGAGGTGCTTATGCTGGGCCGTGCACTGCGGCAACAGAACGAAAAACGGTGCGTCAGCGCGTGGGCGCAGGCAGAGGCAAAGAACGGCGCACGAACGCAGACGGGGTCAGGGTACGTTCATCACCTCGAGCGGGATGGGGAACACCTTGCCCAGGTCGAGCACCGCGCCGAACGACGTGTCGTTCTCCCAGAGGAGCACATAGGTCGGAGTGCGCGCGTCAGCGCAGGACACACGATGGAGGGTGGAAGTACATACATTGCGAGCTGGTGGTGGACCCAAGGTGGACCGCGAAGGGGCGCTGCGTGAGCTGGGTCCTCCGCGGCTCGGAGATGTATTTAGTCAGCAGTGCTACGCGCCGGATGACTTCGTTCTGGTACTGAGCTGGATGTGCTTGGGAGTCGATCGAGGTCGACGCACCGTATTGTTCCGCCTGACTGGATTGAACAGCGCGAACGATTTGAATCAGCGGGTCCGCGAAGTTGCCTGCCGGTCAACTCGTTGGCTGAGGAAGGGGAAGAGACGAATATAACACACACTCTGAGTACGTGTATGCCCGGGAGCAGATCAAAGCGAGTCGAATCGCGAATGCCGAGGTGTCCGGTGGTTGGCGCTCGCTGGGATGCCGAAAAGCGGACCGAATACTAATTATCATCACAGTCGGCGAGATAAGTCGAGGGGAAATAGCTCGAGGGACCGGGAATCGAGATCTTGAGGCCGTCGGCGGCACGCAGAGTCCAGAATCCAGATGGACGACGACTTGGATAACGATGTCCGGCGGCGCTCGCGCGCCATGTCGCAGTGGTGGCCACACTCAGTACTTCCAAGTTCGAGCAAACTTCCAGAGTCCAGCCGCGCGCTGCCCCTACGCGGAGGATGGCCGTCGGCGGCTCCGTGGGTACAGCACCCCCCGCACCATCCCCGTCCACGTTCATTCATCTTCACAGACCAGCGTGAAAAGGAGAGGAAGAAAACGAAGAGGCGAAATCCGAAACGGGAGGCGATGCAGTGGATAAGGTCAGGATAATAGTAAAACCAGCGTGCGTCCCATTTCGGACATAGCTGGGTTGTAACTACAGTACACCGACCTAGAATATACTGCATTACACCACAATGCACTCTCGTCGACGAGCTCACCCCTGTTTCAGAGCGGTAGATCTCGGCTCGTGCAAGTAGCCAGGAGAGACACTGCCCGTCACCTTTGGTCCTGGATAACAACCCCAGTATATTGGCCTCGCAAAGTCGAAGAGTACACCCTGAAAAAAATCGCCCCACCAGCTGGCGGCCCTTGACACGGCAGGACAGACGGATAAAACCCGTGGGGCTGGTCCGAGTTCTCTTTCCCAGGCATAAATCCCCGCCATCCACCAGCATTGCAGGACAAGTTTTGCGGGAAGCACCCTCGAAATAATATAGAGGCAGAATACTGATACTTGGATAGCCCAACCATAGAAGGGACAGGCTCTATTGACAGTGCCTGTATGTCGGAGAACACAATCAAACACACGTCGAGGCCTTAGGAGATAGATAAATAAATAGATAGTAGATAGATAGATAGATAGATATATAGATAGAGGAACCCGATCCACTGGGGAGATAGGCGGTAAGCTCGTTCAGGGAGGCCTTGAAAAGCACCTCAGAGCATTTAGACTCGATAGATAGATAGATATTGTAGATATCTGAATGCCCTCATTATAGAGGGACTCGGAGGATAGCACCGAGTATACGTGCCAAAGTGAGGATCATAGTGATCGAAATATTCAGCGAAGCTTTCCGAAACTTCCGTTTGAGTTCGTACCAGTGTAAGGTAGAGTAGATAGAGGTTGTAGTAGCTTCAAGCACAGGAAGAGGCAAGGTGCCTATAGCCCAATAGATGTGGATTCGGGTCCTAGTAGAGATATAGAGGGTAGTAGATAGAATAATTGGGAGTAGCCCAAGATGAACGCGCTGTAGACGCTGAAACCGATAGCCCGATAGATGTGGATCGGTTCCGGGTAGTAGAGATATAGAGGGTAGCATTAGATAGAATATTGGGAGTATCCCAAGATGAACGTGTTTGTAGACGCCGTTGAAACGATCAAGCCCTAAGGGTGATCGGAGCAGAGCGGGTAGCCACCCGACTCTGGCTGAGGGTCCGTGCACTGGCCAGCTTTAAGCAGAGCGGGTGAACGACAGACCGAGCACGGCGAAGATGTCTACCCCCCACATCTTCACTGGCTGAATTGGACATTGCACTATGCGCTGCACAGGCATGAAGCCATTCAACGAAGAACGATGAGGCGAATAGGGCGTAGGGCGGCGATGCCTAGCAAGAACACGGTCTGAGGAGTAGAGCCTAGCCTTGGCCTAGCCGATGACGTTTGTGTCAGAGTACACATCCAGCGAGGCGGCAGAGTAGGTAGAATGCTATTTAGGACAGTAGCGGGCCCATTGGATTCCTGTGTAGCCACTGAGTAGCCGCGATTTTGATGATAGCGGGTGAAGAGGCCCCGGTGTCCGGTATAGTGGTGAGGCCTTGATCATGCGCTGATCATGAGATACGGCGCCGTCGGGTGTTGCCCTATAATTACAGTTAGACGCCTGCACTTGGTCTTCACTCCAATTCTGCGTCGATATCTCCTCTGGGACCTCTTTCAATTCGCGGGCCAGCAGCTCCAGTCGTGCGCGCGTCGCTCACTACGGCCTGCGATCCCGCGGCGCCGGCGGCGCCGGAGCAAGGATCCCGGGGCGAATCAGCGACTGTTCCAGGCCTGCCAGGCGGTACTCGTTCCCGCCGACGGATGTACGGCGGTGTAACTAACGACTTCGCGCCGGACGAGGGTCTCGCGCCGTCCGACGCGAGTCCCCACGGCCGTCGCGCCCCTCCGAGGCCCGGGGGTTTATCGTCGACGGGGAAAGGCGCCCGCGGCGTCTGCGCGCCGGGGCGCGATGCACTTCCAGCGGGAGATCAATGGACGACGGCACGGAAACGGAAATGGGGCTCGATTCGTGCGCGCTCACCGATACGTCCTTGCCTTTTCGTCGTGCGTTCCCCTTCTCCTGCCGCTTCATGCGGACGCCTCAGGGTCCGAAGCGCGCGTCACCACCACCACCACCAGCCGCACCAGTACGCGCGCCCCCGCCACCATTCCTCCTCGGTGGCAGGCGTATGCCCGCTCCCTATTTTCAACGCGCATCTCCTCTTCGGCGTCGCGCGCTATCCGGGCGCAGGACCTCGCGGAGCACGACGTTGTTTAGCCGGGAGAGGGCACGGACCGCGGGGTGCGCGGGGTGGAGCCGGAAGTAAATTCGAAGGCAGACTCGAAGCACGCGAGCATCGTCGCGCACGCACACGGGCGCAAGGAGGCGGGGGCACCCGCTGTCCGAGTCGTAGGAGTCAGTGCAGCCATTACTTGCGGTGGCGCCGGAGGACTGCCAGTGTAACACCCGAGCAGGCGCCGTCGCACCGCCGGGAAAGGAGGGCGGGCGAGTGAAGGGAAGACGGAGGACGGCGCGGAGCGGAAGAAGAGCACCTGTCTGCAGCAGCACTCGCGCGGGTGTGTACCTCGTCTCGGTACCCCTGCGGGTGCCGTACGCGCCCCCTTCATCTGTGCGCCTACCCTCCATGCATCTGTACTGAGCCACATAAATTTTATTATTTTCACAGTACACGATCCGCATGTTCTCGTAACGAGACGTGGTTTTCGTTCACATTTCGTTGTGTACATCCCCATCGACAATATCCCTTCCTCTTGGCGGTCTCCTTGTCCCACACCCTGTACGTCAATGACCCGAATTAACTGCGCTTCTAAACACTGCTTTGGCACGGCTCACGGCTCAATAACCCGAATATTCCAACTGTGCCCGCGATTTTTCTCTGCCTCTGCCAACTGCAAGCTGTCTACCTTCCTCCCGATTCAGAATGCTGGGGGTATCCGCGGCCGGCCAGCTCTGGTACATATTGGGTAAGCAGTCGTCGAATGACCTGGCAGCTTTCTGAAGTCGAATGCGGACCCCCAGTTGACGGCGAGCGTTGAATCGGTATCCCTATGGACTATGGATGCAAAGAGGTGAGTCCCGTGCTTCAACAGCCATCATACTGGTTTCAACCTTCCTTATGCGTAGGCACCTCTCGCACCGCGGCGCAGCTCAGTCGAGCTGCGGCCACGTAGTTCTTTGCTTATAAGACACGTATTTCCGTCCCTTTCGTCTACAGCCCACCCACTCTCCGCTCGCCTGGGCTTTCCCCCTCGTTACTTCATTTCTACCCCAATTCTCCCTGGGTTCCGTATAAAGCTGGTTGGCACAGTCAAGAATCTTCCTTTGTCTCTCCTAGACGACTCCTGTGTTCTGTGGTCTCTGATTGTGCCTATCTCTATCTGACCGCGCCTCTATGATGTTCATCGAAGATGCAACACGCCTCCTACTAGTATACTGTGACAATTTCCGATGCAACGAGCCATGGAGCGGCGCCTGTTGACCAGCGCAGTGGAATTCTGACCCCATTCAGTAGCGGCGGGAATGGCCTATTCAACCACAGAAAGTTACAAGCACGATACGAATGGCACAATTTACTACTTGCTCTGAGATCCTAGTCACTGAGGAAGAAAAAATAGAGATCCATGCCTGCGCTTCGCTCCGGCATGTCTTGTCTACATCTAAACAAATAAATTTATACTTCAATCCATCCTCTTAAAACAAGGAGCTAGCTGAAGCCACCAACCGACTCCCTCCAGCAACTTAAAAAACGAAAACAGAAACAACTCACTCTTCTATACATCCTCCGCCGTTTCTTCAACTTACTCCACACTAGCGTCTGTCGTTTCGAACTGCACCAGCCGAGTCAAGTTTCTGTGTGCTTCTTGCGCATATCTGCCAGTGGGGGAATTGGAGTGATCCTTCCATCGATGTATGTAACTTTCTTTGCTTGCGATGAGCGTTCAAACGAAGTGGTAGCAGATTTCCAAAGCTCCACTGCCTTCGATATATGCTCTTGCGCACTGGCACTACCTCCGAATTTGAGCATGCATTCAGCGTTGTTGCGATGAATATCTATCATGATCCCTATAAATCCCGCGAAGGCTATAGCGAGCAGGGCTCCTGAAGTGCCCGCGCCTCCCTCGGCTTGAACCACATCTCCAAGAAATCGGAGTGCCTGCTGCAGTGCCGCTCTGGTCTCCAATTCTTTTGTCCCACTGAGCGTCAGGAGCTTGTGTGCCATCTGACATAGGAAGCGGCCTTTCTGGCGGTTGCTGAGTGCTCCACCACAGGAGGCTAAAAGCTCTAGAAATGTGTCTTGGAAAAACAAATCTCCTGAAGCCTCGGAAGATCTGCACGAAGCCCGGGTATGCATCGGCGCTGCAGGATAACCCCCAATGAGACTACCCAGGAGTGACCCGAGGTAACCTAATGTGTCTGTTCGCCCCCTTGAGTCTGTATGAGATTTTGACAAATCCAATGCGTTGTAAGGATATTGCCTGGCTCCAGATATGGTCCGAGCCGCCAGAGAGGAATGCCCCACCCCACAGGAAAATCCGGCTAAAATTTGGTTGAGATACCATTACTCGAAACTATGTAGTGAACTTACATTCACGGACTGGTGTAGGATGATGGGATATAGCTTGCACACCCAAAATGCCTGCGTCAGAGAGCAGAGGGCTTCCTGACTCAAACAGCCCTGTGATGAGCTGTGCCATGTATCTTTCATCACAATTCTGCGGGCGAACAGCTGCAACGCGACCCATTAACATCCGATTCAGATGATAATACTCGTGTTCAGTCTGTCGAGTGAAAGGGTTCAAAGAAAGTGTGCGCTCTATTGTCTCTGTCCAATTTGGATTATTCGGATGCGGCCCTTGGAGACGATATGTGTTTCCAACATTTGATGTAAGTTGATTGAATTTGCCACCCCGCTGCTGAGTTGCTGAATATAGATCCAAAAGCCGATGAAAGTGTTCTCTTAGTTGATGAATTAAATGTGGTGAAGGAGGATAGAAGCTCTGCATGTGCTCCCGGACAGGTACCAATGACTTGACTCGGTTCCTGCTGTCATTGTATGCCATAGAGGTTGCAAGTAATGCAGCTTTGCAGGTCATGAGATCATTTATGGTGAGCTTGCTTTGAACAAGTTCAACATCTGAAAGCCCATCTGGGAGGATTGAGAGCAGACTCAATAGATCCTTGGCCCCAGTGGTCATCCGGGGACTTGAAAGCGAGCTTGTAATTGAAATGTCCAAATTAGACCTCCTGTCATGGCCAGCGGAAAGCAGGGAAGTTCTTTCTGCCTGCCAACGGGTCAAGACAGTGGAACAACTCCCTTCATAGTCCACTGCATGAGCTATAAGATCCACTGCCAGTGGCATATTATCCGTCACTGAGAGTACTTGATAGACATCTCTGCGGTCATGTATGTCATCTGCAATGGCAAAAAAAATCTCATGAGCTGCAACATCCGACAGTGGCTTCAAGGGTGCCAGGAATGGGCGTGTCCACCGGATCTTCGCTGGCCGTTCTGCACCTCTCATTGTGATCTGTGGTGACATCAGTATATACGAAGCGTGAATCCAAGTGCACTTGCCATAAGTGCGAGATGTGGAATATCACTGAGTTTTGACAGAAACTCTTCAACCTCCCTGCGTGACTCCATCGGTTCCCAGACAGTTTCCAGATTATCGAGGATAAGCAGGGAAGGCCCAGTTGTCGCAAAATAGTGCATGACTTGTTTCGTGATATCATTTGGAGCCTGCAATCCTATATGCTCTCCGATGAGGACTTCTAGTTCAACACTTGTGCTGACAGCATCCGCGACTACAAAGAAATACTTCTGGTATTTCGTAGCAATGTCAGGATGGTGGAGGGCAGCCTTGGCGAGGCTGGTTTTGCCCATGCCACCTGCTCCCAAAATTGCAATCCTTGGTGATTCCAGGCTGAGTTTGTCCACTACATCCATGAGTTCCGACTGACGGCCGTAAAATATTTTCGGCTTGGCTGGCAACATAGAAATTGAGTTTGAGCTTGAGAGGGCCATAAGCAATCAGCCTAGCTCAAATAAAAAGGTCAAATCAGGTATCACCTATTACCACCCCAGGTGTATATCTGTACAGCAGATCAGAATGGACTTTGACAAAGGATGGAAAGGCTCCTACCGAGGAGGATCTGTCAGAGGTTGTCCCATCTGACAAGGTTGAAATCAACTCGAGTACTTCCTGGTGCATCCTCTGTGTCTCGTGCTGCATCTGAGTAATGTTACCAAGTGCAGTGACACCTGTCTCAATCTAAATGAGAGGGTAGTCATGCAGGATCCAGCTGTAGATGTGGAGCAAAATGTACCTTGAACACCTCAACAGCCTGCTCCACTCCCGCTCGACATTCATTGAGCAATGTCTTTGTCCGAGTCTGGCGAAAGAAGTGCTTGAGCCTGCTTCCTACCTGTTGTGCCTCAACAAATGCATGGATCTTGTGAAGTGTTCTGAGTACAGGGTTAATTATAATCACGACAAAGGGGAAGTCATACTCCATGAATTTCTCTACATGATCCAAAGTTGCTGGAGGGAGAGTTCCCCTGGTCCCAGACTTGATATAGAGATTGACAATAGCGCAGAGCAGTTGATAGACATTTTCCATGAGTTGAACACATTCTTCTTTATTCTTCTTGACGTTCTGTACCATGTCAGTGGCCAGGGCCCACTGTCGAAGACATAGCTTACCTGTACTGCACTCATCAAGGAGAGAGTGGTGGTTGAAATGACAGGAACAAAAGCGGTCCCAAAGTTATCACTGAGCTCGTTGAGGAGTGCAATAGCTGGAGTCAGACAAGCAATAGTGTTATGCAGACGGATTTCTGTAACAGTGGGTTGGTGGGACATCTTGGGAATGGTAGAGTTCAGACTCGAGATGTGGGTCTTCTATACGGGCGCCAAGGCGGTGTTCGTGATGTTTATCGGGTTATATGTTCCGTTCGCTTTTCATAATTGTAACCGGCCGACGCCTAAAGCAAAATGCGCTGGAGAGAAACCCAGATGACAGCTGCACCGCCGTGCCAAACGATGGAAGTGTACTCTGCCCACTGGTCGAACCCCATGAACGGCGGTCAGTGAATACAATAACACGAGTCCATCGCATACTCCCACGAAGGTGGACAACCCCATCCATGTGTTGAGCACCATTAGGAAGGGCCGTCTGGTGCGCTGGTGTGATCGAATACCGGGGCACAATATCGGTGCACACAGCGGCCGATCTAAGATCATCCCGCAGCTAATGGGTGATGATTCGATGTCGGAGGACGGGGACCCACGAGGGCCGAGGCTGCACCCCTCTGGACTGGAAGTTTCTGAACCCACTAAAGCCTCCCTCTGGAATGGCAAACAGAGTAGACTGGTGGGCGCTACATGTTTCCTAGGAGGACGGGGTACACGTAATCCAGTACAAGAAAAGATTGATATGGCCTGCCAGATACATGCCATGGCTCGGTGCGCAGCAGTTCTATGATCATCTCCCCGGTTTTCACGGTCCAAACTTAACAGCAGTGAAGTGTTGATCAGCCGCTGTTGAAGGAGGGCTGTATGCGGCAGGACAAAGTTGAATTCGGATGACTTGCACCAGCGGCAAAGGCGATAGCTCCTATGTTAACCAGAATCCACTTGCAGCGGGGAGCCTGCGGATTTCTGAACTACCGTGAGCTGCATCCTACGTCCCATCGCATCGCGCAACCAAACTGGAGCGCAAGTCAGACTTTCCCCATAAATGAAACTCCCGAGGCAGAATCAATACGAACGCAGCACAAGTTTGACGCTCGCAAAGTTCAAGAACAAAAAAGGGCCAGTTTACGCGTATGTGGTTGGAGGTTGACTGTTTACGAACCTCGAATTCGTTCTCCTGGACAACGCCACAATGAAGCTCGCGCGGCGGATAAAAAAAGAGGGGAGGGATGCACCAGGTTGGGCCGGGGAACTTGCTTGTTATACTGAGTAGACGGACCACGCTGAATCTCGAGCTCTATTCTGGCCGTCAGGGCCAGGGACGCGTTAACTTGAAGACAAAATTGAGCGGCACCTGGTGTACGGGTGAGAGCGGCACGTCACCATCTCGAGATGAGCGCCCGAGGAGGAGACCCTGAGCTAAATTCCCTGGAACGAGGAGCGTGAGAGGAACGAGAAGGGGAGGACGGATGCAAAGGAGGCAGCGCAGAGGATCGGAGCCACTGAAATGGCTGAGAGGATTGGGGAGAACGAAGGTAGGAGGGGTTAGTGCGGGCTACAGTGTTCACACTTGAAGTCGTCAGAAATACCGGGCGGATGTGAAATGGACGAACATCGTTGAGGCTCTGCGGTGATCGAAAGGACAACGAAGACGAAGATTGATAACAAGAGGGTGACGCCCTCACGCACCCAACGAACTAGTTCACATCCGCCACTTCGGGTTTGAAAACGTAGACGGCGATGGATCATGGCAACCGCGCCAACCATCGGTCAAATGCGGCATGTCTCCCCCATTCATTGTCCAGGGTATATGTAGCACCCTGTCTTCATGCTTGTTTCATGCGCGTCTCGGCGACTGCGAGGATACATGAGAGAAAGCAGAAAGGGTAGAGTTAACGAAGAGGCCACAATGGGGACAGCGGCCGCTGTGCTGTTATAATGATCCGTGATGGATAGATAGGGGTGAATGTATTTAATACTGAGTGCACTCAAAATGTGCTGTGATTGTGGCGGAATTCATTCCTGGATTTACGGTGATTCTGGTTTATGGATTCTGGTACATATGTCAGGCGCCGTATTTTTCCGTTGCACAGCTGACTTCGCAATTGTTAAATCTACCAATGCATCTAGGATTAAACATGATTTTCTTCTAGTCGAGCTGCTCCACTCTCACCACGGCCCTCGGAACGGTAAGTCGCCCATCTAATACGGTGACATAATATCTAAGATTCCTCACCTCGCGCTCGAAACAGCCGACGGGGTCTCCGAATTCGTGATCGAAGCCATCCTCCACATCACGCTGGGAAAATTCCACTCGGTCACCTCGCATGTATGTGCCCATTCTCCCCTCAAGCCTCTTTTCGGGGTGACGTGTGGTCAACCCATGTCCGCATACATCGGTGACATATCCGTCCACATGCTATCCTTTGTCCCCTCGGAGGGATTTCGCCTCCGGTACTAGCGCCTGGACCCGGACAAGAGGATCTGGTCTGTATCTGTACAGACGCATCGCAAGGCTTGCATCCAGGGATTCATTGGCCCCACGATTGCGCTTACCAACTCCAAATAGCCATAGGTTTTACCGAGGTATGGTAGTATGGCAGTCTCGAAGAACATCGGACGTTTATGTGGCAGCCGGATTTTTGCATCGAACTATCAACTATTTATGAGCGCTCAATGGTTGGTTTCTGGCATCGGACGCGACATCTGACGCCATAAATAATCAATCTAAATCCGACTCTGACAGAGAGATCCTAGGTATTTTCATCCAATTGGACAAAGTGGAGGAGTTGCATGTATAGATCGAATCTTCGGCGTTCAAGTCAACTTCCCAAACTAGCCTTCCAGCGTGTCATCGGCTTTCCGGATCTTGCAGTCGTGACCGAAACTTTGTCAATACAATTAATTTTGCAGGAAAATCAACATACTTGGTGGTTCGTTCATCCATGGTTCCCCTCCGTTGTGCAGGGACTTGGGGTTCTTTTGTTGTATAGAAGATATAATTTTCCCTGTGCTCTTCCATCGTTGCTGCATTTCACGGTACATCCGCACTCCTCGGCTGGGGTCAACTCCCAGGTATGATTATCATTTAACCGCAGCGGATTGAATGATACCCGCTAATACTCGAGGTCGCTGATCCCCGAGATCGCCAGCTGTGGCTGGCAGCATCACCGCTCCACGGAAGGCCGTCTTGAGGCCGTCGTGAGGCTATAAAGGGTCCTCTCATGCATGTAACTACGTATACTGACACCCACATGCCGGACGCAGTTGTGTCCTCGAATCTCACGCAACCGCGAGGAACCTCTATCAATCGGACGCGCAAACGCACGTCCATTGCCTGCTCCTCCTGTCGCAAGCGCAAAATAAAGGTGCTCGTGCTCCTAATCAGCCTTGATTTTTGACTGATCCATTCCAGTGTATGCCCAGCAGCAATGATCCGCACGATCCCTGCGCACGATGTCTCCGTCGGGGCTTCCGGTGCGAATATGTAACGGTGTCCGAGCAGCAGCAGGACGCTTCAGAGTCGTCTGCATCGAGGACTGGAGCTCCCTACACACTCTCACCCTTAAGTCATGAACTCGATCCACCCACTCGCACTGCATTCGGCGCATCGAGCCCCATTGGCGGTTTTGAGCCATCGAGCCCATGTGCATACGCACCATATTTGCACCCCCTACATCGCCCAGGCTTCCTGCCATCGCCCAGTATTATGTGTGCACACACTGTGCGCCCGCCAGTTACGGGATTCCACGGCGGCGGAGCACCATCGGCGTATCCCGAGAATGTGGGACAGAACGCTCCCAGGAGATATGCCTGACATCATTACCGTACGTCGCACTCCCAACGGTCGAAGATATCGAGGAAATGATGATATGTTCTTCTCAATCGTATCTCAAAGCTAGACTTCGTCGGGCCGCCAACGGATCCCGAGCCCTCGAAAATGACCGCCAGGGTTGCTCCGTGAAAGCTGCAAAGATTCGAGAGGGAGGCGCCAATTTACACACTAGGCACGAGGAGTCCATACAGATCGGATCAGCCTGGACCGGCAGTATTTGCCCTCGGGTACATATGCTTCGAGCTCAGGGTTGCACTAGTCAGCAATTCATACTGAGACTGGGTATTGTCCCCCGCAGCAATGTTGTCCGTAATACTGCCAGAATGTTAGGAATAGGCTCGGCACCACATAATAGCCCAAGACCGCAGAGAGCGACGTGAAAAAAACGCTAACCATGGTCCCAGACACGCCCCAGACTTGGACTTGTCCTGAAAGCTCAATGGGGACGGTGCCACGGTGGCGGGTTAGTAATGAGGGCTAATGCCCTATTTCCAAGCTAGTGCGCCGGAACCCAGCGAGTAAGACCTCGGGATACAACAGCTAAGAAACCGCTGTAGAGTGTTCGCTGAACTTGAATTGCCTAGATGCCAGAGAAGTTGGGCCCGAGCCTGCCTTGAACCCGAGGCCCAGAGTCAATTTTTTGATGATTCCGTTGTCGCCAAGGTGTCGCCTGAGTAATCGATATTTGCGCTCTTCCTATGGACATATGCAAGAAAACCACCAAGTCGGGAAATTGTCCTGGAAGAACAAAGAATACCCGGCGCCGTCAGTGGCGGTCTGAAAGAGAGCCGGTGACGCGTGACGCCCGGTCCCGTCCGTGTGACGTGTGACGTGTGACGTGTCCGAGTCACAGCCTCAACACCAGCCTTGACCGTAGTTGACATAATAATACACATAGTCTTGATCTTCTTCCTGAGGCTGCCGCGCAATCGATTTGCAGAGAAGGGCAACTGTACGACCATAGTGGAAGCCAGGAATGATGTGCGCCGCCCGGATAACTTCAGCCGGGTCGAGGAATCCGAAGGCCCCGCGGTCCACCGAATCGATAAAGCCAATACGATGTAATCGTTTGGCCTTCCACCCAGCCTTGTAGGAGAGATCCCGACCAAACCACCTCACCCAGAGAAACTCCATGCGCGTTGTCTTGGTGTTCTTGGATCCTTGGATCTGGGTCCCACATGGCGAACGAAGGCATGGAAAATCCCAAGGACACGAGCGTACCAAAAGGGGTGAGGGTCGGGCTCATCTTCATCCTCATGCGAAAGCACCGTGACATCCGAGTTTGTCCGAGGGTTGATGGTGTCTTCGTCGCGCTGCACGTCGTACGTTGTGTAGTTGATTCGCATAACCTGATGACTGTATAAACGATCCCGGACAAAAGTGACGTCCATCAGATCTTGTGCTGAAAACTGGGTCTCGTCGCCTTCGTATGGGAGCCCCAGCAAACGAGTCAAAAGATGACCCCGTAGATCTGGTAAGAAGTTCTAGGGTTTTCGTCAGATCTGTCGTAACATATGAAGATAGAGACTTACTTCTACAGCAGGATCTCCAACCATCAAAGCGGGAAAGCCGTAGGTGTCGATGTATGATCTTTTAGATTCTGAGATATGGTGGTGCTGGCGTGGCGGCGTACGGGGTAATTCATCACTTTGTGGCTGAAGCTTGTTGCGAATGGGGTTTGGAACGGGAGCCGGCGGAACACTGGCAGATTCGTCGGTTTGCCCATCCACCTCTTCGCTGGCCTTTGCTGCTGCTGCGGCGGCGGCAGCGGCAGCGGCGTCTTGCATTCGCCGGTTTATCCCACGTAGGAGTCGCTGTCGACGCTCGTGGGCAGCGATTTGTCGTCCGTGGTTTCTTTTGTTGGTGCGAGCATAAAACCTCTTGACGAGCCGGTGTGCCAGTTCTCCCTGGACAGCAGGGGGGCTCAGTGAGTATAGATATACCACAAGAAACTTACAACTTGTGTCGAGTACGAGTCTGTGGTCCCCAAAGTCGGAATTACGGTTGGATAGTCGCCCAAGGAGTGATACTTGTACGTTGCGGTGTTCCAGCTCTTGCGTTGTTTGGTCGACATAGGAGACTTCGAGGGTTTGCCCGTTGTTGAATTCTTTTGCGCCTCCCGTCGAGCCCGTCGTTTCATCTCCGTTGGCAGTTCATAAGTAACGTAGGGGTTGCACGTTACCCGAATAAACCGACGTGCCATGGCTCCGAGTTCTGTAGTCACATTGGTGAAAGATTGGATCGTTGAGCTCGTGTGTAAGCGTAATTTGGTGTATGCGTGCCATGTGGCAAGAGTGAACCAAAGGTCAAGGAGAATTTCGTTGTGAGGCTCGGGCAAAAGGCCTTCCAATGCGGGCATCAAGCACTGGGTCGAAATTAATACAAGCAATATATAACCGTACACACCGCTCACCTGAAGGATATCCTCAAAGTCGCGAGCCGCGAGCTTCTTCATCTCGGAGACGTTGGCATGGAAGCGTCGTATAGTACTGCGGCCAAATGTCGGTATCTTGCGAAACCTTGGAGAATGAATATACACATGTGAAATTTCTTGGCCGGATACCAGGAAACTCACCGTTCGTCGAGCTTCCCGATTGCATCAACCGCATATGCCTGGAGGATCCGGAGTGTGTGGGTAAACAAGGACTTCACCACACCCAGCTCAACTTCATGGAGGAGGTCGGGCACAAACATTGAGAATAAGTTGAAGCCAAATGCCGCCAGCTTAGAAAAAGCGTTCTACAATACGATTAAGGATGTGTCAATGGAGCGGGATGAACTCACTCTGGTCGGGACCCAGGATTGCGGCTTCAGGTTGCTGTTAACTGGCGCACCCGCAACGAGATAGCCCTTCCCAAATATCCAACTGCGGACGCGCTCGATCTTGTCGCGCCACCCGCTGGTGTCTTCGCGGATATTTTTGCGGCGTTTCATGTCGGCCTTGGTACCCATCTCGGGGATTTGGTCCTTCTCTACAAAGCACCACGGGCATGGGCAACCGCCGAAGTACTTGATTGTGGCGAGTAGAACCCTATATATAGCCCATCAGCACACACACCAATTGATACGGAAAATGACCAACTTCTCAGGGTAATCGGCACCATAGGTGAAGAACCGAGGAAAGACCCGTCGCTCGATCCCGTCGTAGCACTTGATGATTATTCCGTGCACGTACGCATGGATGAACTCGGGGGTGAGCAGGAGGTCCCAGACCGCGTGCATGAGCTCTCGCTTCAAATGCGCGAGAACATCCGAGGATGGGGCAATTCCAAATAGATTTCGGTAGAAGTCCTTGATAGAGTCCGGCAGCTTCAAAACAATTTAGGAAGTGCAATACAGAACAAGCACACACATACGGAAGGAAAATACGCCTGGTGGTACCCCGCATTGGCGGTCGGCTTTGCGCGTATGTACTTGGAGAGATTGCCGAAGAAGGTGTACAACGGCCACAGCGACGCATCACCGAAATTAGCTAGGTGCGTCGAGTCTGACCAGAACATGTAGGCCGCTATTATGGTTTCTAGATGAGGCTCATCGCCCCGAGGAAGCGAATTGTGTGCCTTGAGCATGGCGGAGGAGGTGTACATCTCCCCGTACACAACTTCGTGTCCTGGGGGTAGCGGCGGGAGTCCGTTCTCGTCGATTGTTGCGTCGACGTCGTCGAGGCTCGTGTCTGGGTTGTCTGGGTCGTGGGTGGGATCACGGCGACATTCGAATGGCGTGATATGGAACTGTGAGAATGCCGGACTTTGAAACGCCTCCGTCATGATGTCGAGGAGGGGACGGTAGAGGATTCCCGTGACTTCGAATTCCGCGGCATTCGCCTTTGGGACACAAACTTTCGGCGCAGGAAGCTTGATCTTGACCGACCCTGTTGACCATCCACTCGGAGGCTGTCCGGGAAGAGTGTTTGCTGCATCATCAAGCCGTTTGTTTTCCCGAGCAGCGCTAAACCGTTCAAGATGTCTCTTATCAAAATCCTCATGTAAGATGACATCCGTGATGAGTGAATCGAGTTCGGAGATGGATTTGAGATTCGATCCCGCATGGAACCAAGTCATCAAGCGAGCAACCGTCGGATTGAGAAAGGGAAACCAAGGGGCCGCAGATGCTGCATCGGGGGCAGGTGCAGTGGTCGTCGGAGTACTCGTGAGCAGCTGCGATGACCGACACAGGTCATCCAACGAGATTGAATCTTCGGGGTCGTGGGTCGGCCGGTTTGGGAAGACCTTGTATAGCCCATGGGCATTCGGTTCGGTCTTGACCCAAATTTGGCGGGGACTTTCATGGGGTGAGTCACCAAGAGGTTGTGGGTCGGGCTCGGGTTCCACTACTGGTGGTACGACGGGGGTGGGCGGGTCGGGCGGATCATCGCGATATCGTGCGGGAAGCCGGGTGCGGCGGCGAGGACGTCCGCTGGGACCGGGGGGTAACGGGCTGGGGGCGCGTGGGATCTCAGTATGTACCTATGCGGTATATTAGATGAATTACACGTAGATGTTCATGAAAAAATAATTTACTTCGTCGGCAAAATTTGGTTGTGCGTTAGCATGAGACGTATGATTTAGGGCCTCAGAGTCAAGTCGTTCTTGTTCTATCGCAGCAGCAGCTGCGGCGGAGTCGTTGAGTCGTTGTAGCTTGCCCTGGCATGAGCGAAGATGCGCAGCGAGCCCTCGCTTCCCGGTAACGGTTTTCGGACAGTAAGAACACCGGATCATCAGTACGGCCCAAAGAATAAATATAAAAGCAGTGCGAGGTTGAAGTTTCATAGAAGAGACACGCCGTAAGTTCCAGCAGCAGACGTAGTCGTCTTCGGTGCAAAGTGGATTGGGGCCGGCAGGGCGCGCGCTGCCAAATCTGGCCGAAAATGGGCTGGAGAGCCAAAGGCTGGGACCGGCCTTGAGAGGAAGAGACAAGTCCTGGGACACCCTGGCAAGGGGAGTCGGGGCTGGGAGGGTACTTGCAAGGGCCTTGCGAGATGCGTCCAAGCCCTCGAACGCGCTTGACAGCCCTTGTCAAAGTCACGAGGCCTGGCCAGTTTCGGACACTTTTGGTGATGACCTTGACCACCACCGCGATGCGCAATTCTTCACCAGCACTTTGCGCCGCTCTATCGCAGCTGTTGTCATGCCAATCTCCGAAACTCGCTGTTATCTCGCATCTCGCATGTGCTATCACGCATCGGTTGTCCAGGCCGCACCAGGCCGTTCCTGCCAGTCTCTCTTGGCACTCCGAGTCCTTCGAAGCTAGTAGTTGTTCTGAATCTTGGTCTCGGGGCGCAGGGACACTATACTCGTCCTGATATGACCTCCCTCAGTCTCTGCAACGTGAACCTCGGTGCAAAAATCATCTCATACTCACTCCGCGCTCATCGCAGCAAGACTGCATTAAAACAGGAGTGGCATATCAATCCCGCCCTAACTACTATGTAGTGATCAACAATTCCAGACAGAACACGGCAACGTCATAAATATACCGTAAGTGGGCATGCTTCGAGATTCCTATACCGCATTTCCGCCGATTGCGTAAGTCCATGGGTCGCTCAGAGGTCTGCTCGTCGGCGAGGAGCCATCCCCTGTCGAAGAGCGCTTCCCGTCAGACGTGACGGGGACGTTGCCCACTACGTGAGCAGCACCGTCGTGGCGGGCTCCCGCCGCGTCATCCCCCGGCATGGTCGATGGCGGCTCGATATGAGGTGGCGGGCTCGGGGGGTATCGGGCCTGAAGAGGCGATGCGGAGGATGGCGTTTCCTCTGACGGAGGTTGGCCTGTTGGGTGTTTCTCGCCCGTACTCGACTTCAATTGCGGCGCACTCGACGTCGAGTAAGCCATCGTTGATTTCGAATAGGCCGTGGTGGACGGCGAAAACGCCAGACTCGATGTCAAATGCTCCCCGCGCGCCGTCGACTTGCGTCGCTGTCGTTGCTTTCTCGTGGTCCACGCATACACAGGGTAGATGGCAAGACACACAACTAACAATCCCACCACGATTCCGGCGAGGGAGCCGGGGGTGAGGTGCCCGGCGTGTGCGGCTGATCCTGACACCAGAGGCGATAGGTCTGGGTTCGTGGGGCTGGCATCCACACTGGTGGACGATGATGATGCCATAGTTATAAAACTGGATGTGGGATCACTGATAGAGAGGACTATAGCGGGAGGAGAAAGAGGGGTGCCGTGGAGAGCACCGTGTGAGGTGCACCAGCTCTTAAGGCTTGTGGCGGCGGACGACCGGACGAATCAATTGTTTGGTCCTATAGAATTGGAATGCCGTGTCTTCGAAAGTCGAGGAAGGCCTATTTATGGTTTGACGTCCCTTGGGACCCCACCGAAGGCAGAGACTAGGAGATGAAAGCCGAAGCAAAGTAGCGACATCCCGACATCGGGAGCTACACATTCCAATTATTGCGTACCTCTCCGGTTGAGGAGCCAATAGAAAATGTATCCACATTTTGGGGGTTTATTTGGGCATCTGATGGAATCAGAGCCTGAACTAGTGTCGCGAAGTTCAAATTTGACAGTGTCATGTGGCTGAACTTGATATGCAGCTACCGACACGACGGGGAAACTGTCGGATAGAAGCCTCCCTTCTGACCTGTGGGATTGTGCATCGGCCACGTTCAGATGTCCCCGTATCCCGCCGTGTATTTGGCAGGCCAGGTGCCGAAGTTGTATCATATATTTTGACCCCGGAATTAGTGCAGGAAGCAGGAGGTCATGGGAGCATAGTAACTTCCCCAGGTCAAGCATCATCTCGGTTGCGCCAAAAGAACTACCCACGCTTAGCTTACTCTAATTATATTCCGCTTCCCCGTTGACATTATCTGCACGGTCATACTGCATCGATATCCGACGCGGGATCCTCATGAAAATCAACGGGAGCAATGAGTCCAGAAATAACAGAACACCGTATAAGTGTGCTCCACTCCCATGTTCATATTCCGCAAGCACAAACGAGAAATGGTAGTTTCGATGCCGCACATCACTACCAATACAGCACAAGTCCGCCTGTAGGGCCGATTGTCCGCTGGCTTAAAACTACGCCGAAATCTCTCCAGGGTTCACCAGGGAACATTAAATTAGAGTTCCGCAGGGTTATTTGAAGTCCCTGTCCTTCGAATGTCTCGAGCGAAAGCCGAAAGTACGAAGGTAGCCGATCTGAATTCTAAGAGGGTGTGTAGGACATTATGCCGCCTGTTTCGATTTCAGTATCATTGTAGTGTCATCATCGTTCCACCGATAAACAATTACTTCCAACAACACCCATGGGCGATCAAACAACGATGCGCCCGAACTTGGCCTCGCCGGCGTCGTCGTCGTCCGTTTCTGTCGCTGTGATCGACTTCATAGGGTTCATTGGGTACCCTATGTGGTCCGTTGCGCGGATTTGTGTCTGGTAGCGGTCGGCGGGCGGACGGAGGGGAACTGGAAGTGGAGAGGGGCACGTACGCGGGTGACCGTGATGCCGACGGGGGTGGTGCCCTTCGCCTGGCTCGCGCTCTGAGTCAGTCGCGTGGAAAAGTGCACCGGAGACGCCGCACGCACGGAGTCTGTACCGATGCGTCCCGCGCTGTTGCTGTCGAACTCGTTGCGGATGCGCTGTGCGCACGCATCAGCAGAATCAATGGCGAGAGTGAAAAAGCGCACAGTGCGCGCCAGAAGCGTGACCATGACGGAGTGGTTATATGTCTTCCCGATAACGAACTGGACTGAAGAGCCGATTCAGTCACAAGGCGGAGGAGCTAGAGCTGCGAGGGGAAGCACTCACACGCGAGATGGACGCCGTGTTTCTTGCCGGTGGTGAGGTAAACGACGAGGTCAACGAGCGCGATGACGGATGTTAGCGCTGGCGACAAGACAAATGAGCATAGGAGTACGCGGTGCGAGAAGTGTGCTGCATGTACCCGCTGTCTCGAACGTGATGCGCACGATTCTGGAAAGCATCTACGGGTTGTCAGCATAATGGAGGCCCACATGGCGGTGCGACATACCTTCTCCTGAAGGTCGGGCGGGTGGGCTCGTGAGCATGTAATTCGATTGACACAAGATGGGATGTACCGTTCTAGAGGGCAGTACAATTGACTTCGGTGAGGGCAGGAAGTATATTGGGACTCACGTTTTGAACCCCGTCTTCGAGTTGCGCAGGTGTCTAATCTAGAAATCATCATCGTGGGTGGGCCTGCTCCAGCGTCCAGAGATTCGGCTATACCAGGATGGTTGAGATGCCTATGTCCGTCACTACAGTGGAGCGATTTAATTATCGTGTGGTAAGCAGCTGGAGGCCATCGTCACCTGCGGTGCTGTAACTAATCAGCAACGCACGATGGCAATAATGGAGAACTCACGCAATCAGCCAGGTCGTGATCGGGACGACGATGAGGGACGTTTGTCTGCTCGAAGTTAGACCTGCGGCGCACGGAGTTGCGAAAAGAATACGAGCGCACGTGAAGTATGGGTTGGCGACCAGACCGACGGACCCTGCGATCCCTGCGCCCAGGGATACGAGGATCCCTGCGATGCCGGCAAGAAGAACGATTACGGAGCGGGTGACCTGCCAGCAGCGGTGGAGGAAGAAACCCTGCGCCATCGCGCCAATGAAGGCCTGTGTGCGGCAGTGGTTAGTCTTGGTGCACACCTCGTGCCACGCGACTTACCGTCCATGCGGGCTCGTATCTGCGTGGGGACTTGTATGGGCGCGAGGTCTGGTATAAGGACAGCGAGAACTCACATGAGTGTCCAGCCGAAATGGTTCCAGTGGTCGATGCGCCCGTAGCCGGTCACGAAAGCACCATACATCATTTGGCTGTGCGCGACGTCAGGGGAACTCAGACAGAGACACGGAAATGCAAAGGGGCGCACAAATCTGTCGCAGCCTGGAGGGTGCTGGCGAGGAAGAGGACTATGACCAGGGTTCTAATCGGCCAGGTGTCCGACCTGTGTTCCTGAGTACCCTTGCGATGAGCGCACAGGACGCAAAGGATACTTTCATCGTACGTACCTCAAAGTATTGCCACATTTGCAGGGCTGCAGACACATGATGTGAGCCGTCGTCACCACGAGAGGGCTCAGTCGCTGTTAGAGATGCTTACTGAGGACGCCCATCATGTACATCTGCACTGTTAATCTACAAAGAATGAGCCTCCCGTTGCTGCATCTTGGCGCTCAGCTCACCCCGTCAAAAACGGCCCTAGGTTGAAGTTGTAGAAATGCTGGTCGGCAACGCCTTCGAGGACGGGTGCAGTGCCGCTCATGGTGGAGATGTGGGAGAAAGAGAAGAGAGGAGGGTGGGTGGCTGTAATCCATCCGCCGGTAGGTCGTCAGAGGGTCTCGATTGAGGCGGAAGGAAAGCGGGTATTCTTGTCATTCAACAACCGCGCGATCGTTGAAGTATGTGGAGCCTTCTGGCCGCGGCTAACCAGGGCTAACCTGGAGTCTCCTGGGAACCAAGTAGAAAGGGTGCAACCCAAATGTGCCCCACGGCCCAAGCCAATTGTGGTACAGGTTGCCAAAACTTCAGTTCATCAGCGTGCGACAGGACTGACCGCGAGGCTGACGCCGAGACAGAGCGGATGAGGAAGTGGCGGAAAGGCGTGCCAGCAACACATCGATGATTGCCGCGCGGCACCGAGAGCGGAGTTTGATCAACGCTCAACCAGTTCCACACACTACATATATTGTGTGTGGAACGAAATGTACATGATGCATATGCATGGTTTCAATTTTTCCCTCTTTTTCACTGAAAGGGCCTGGAGCTGACCGCCCCCTGCCATCCCGTCCCCGCATGCCCCCATCAACGCCATCAAGAAAACTCTTCAACGGCCGGGCATCCGTGGTGCGCTCATTAACAAGGCTTCCTCTTGTAAGCTATACTCACTACCTCAGCTCGGCGATGTCTGGGCCAAAACTGTTCTTGACGGCAAGTTCCGATTCGAATGCCAAAACTGAAATCCAGGCTGGCACCAGCCGATCAACAGCAGCTGTATGGTTATTCGCCACGAGGGGAGTTAGAATGGACTTGCGAAGAAGCGTTCAATGATATAAATCAACCCCGAATGCTTAATTGAAGTCCGTTTTGCGAATTTGTCTGAAATTTCGAAAACTAGGAACTTGGACAAGGAGTGGGATGATCTCGCAACGAATTAAATTCTGCTTGACGAATCTATTCATCCACGGGGACTAGCGGGCCCACCCGCACAATCGTGCAAAATCCATCGCACTTGGGATAAATGGTCAGCTTGAATTATTGCAGCACGGTCAGAACACTCACGCCGCCAGGGAAATGAGAGAACAAGCAGTCGTGCTTCATCGAATTCTCTGTTCAACACATCCGCGGTTGAACAGGAAATCGAGGGAGCCCGGCCTTTGGCGTCATATCCACAGACGTCGAAGATGGTCATGAGGGTCTTGGTCGCGGACGACGTGCCAGACGGCCACTGCGAAGTGTGGAGCACGATGCTCTGCACGATG
Source organism: Mycena latifolia (assembly GCA_029289555.1). Lineage (NCBI taxonomy): Eukaryota > Fungi > Basidiomycota > Agaricomycetes > Agaricales > Mycenaceae > Mycena > Mycena latifolia. Next base: position 13,022 of record JARJLE010000442.1, on the reverse strand, counting down.
TCGCCGACCTGCTGTGCGTCGAGGCTTGGCACGGGTGCACGTACGCCATACAGCCGCTGTGAGGCTCGAACGTCATACCATGCGCGGGGTGCTCGCGGCAGTCGTCGTCCAGCCAAGGTCATGAAGGAAGCAGGTGTGATATAGGCGCCGGTTGAGCTCTTCGAATGTGATCTGAGAGACGCCGAGCGTCTCGGAGGGGAACCCATAGTAGACTCGGAGGACGGTGAGCGCGAAGGAATAACACCGGAGGGAGTGCAAAAGCGCGAAGTGGGGGGTGATCTTTTTGGTGTACTTATCCCCGATGCTGCGAAACCCCTCGGTAATGTGTGTCATGAAAATAGAAGGTAGAATATATCTGCGAACTCAGCGCTAGACGTGATTCGATCAGCGCGTACTGCTGGACTTGTATACATAAGATCACGACGCGTATCCTCGAATCGTATGATGCCTGCAGCGTGTATACTACAACCCCACAGATCGCCGCAAGCTTGTCTAAGTAGCAGTGCACTTGAAACCAGACGTCGGCCTACCCCATCGGACGCCTTGCTCGTTTAAATGCTCAAGGAGAGAATTGTTGATTCTCGAAGATGAAGATGTGTGAAGATAAACATAACAATGATTCATACTCGAACATCACGGAATGCCGCCGGGTGCCACATGTTGGACGAACCCAGCTGAATATGGACAACACCTTAGACTTGGTTCAAACAGCTTGGACGGACCTTGTTCAAATTGTTCGTTCCACGACGTAGACGGACGCGAAGAGACATTGATAGCCGCTGGAAGGCCCCGAGTTACACACTGGTTCGGGTTCTAGGATAGAACACATCAGCGAAACGTCGTACACCGCGAATGAATAAATGAACATTGGTGCACATTATAGTGCCAAGACTACGCGATGCCAACGTACTCGCCTCTCAGGACGTTCAAATATGGCCAAGCGTACATGCTGAGGATACTATTCCCGCATCTCATGGCAGTCACTCATACTGAATGAAGCGTACTATAATGTGTCTAGAGCCCGAACCAGTATGCAACTTGGGGCCATCCAGCGGCCATCAATTCTCTTCACGTCCGTTGACGTCGCGATTGCGCTAACCCCCGAGACCCCGATGGGCAACCTGGTTTCTTTCCATCGCGGTGCGCACTCGGCTGCATCTCGCAGCCGGTGTCCTTACACCATCAAGAATGCTTTACAATATCCTCGCCTCTGCCAGTGGCCTTGGCGCCCTCACTCAGTAGAAGTGAGGGGCCCGCGACCGGACTTGGTACGGGGCCTGCATGCTGAGGCAGGTGCCCCCAAAAACGCCTGTAAGTAAGAGGAGCCTTACATAACACATTGCACATAATGAGTCGTAGTCGCATACCTCAGGATCTTCACAAAATTCTTGCAACTTATCTGGCAAATTTCTGTCCCAGCGAGAGTTTGTCTGCCAGGAAAGTTGTTCCCGTGCGATGATTGGGATTTTTGTTACGCTGTCTCGTCGTTTCAGCTGAGTCTCTTCTCTCTCCTTTTACCTTACCTACTTTTATAATTACTCTCAAATCCCGCCCCCAACTCACGATACTTCCTCCTCACGCACATGATAGCATCTTAACTCCTTACGTTTACATTCTTCCCCCTCTTTCCCCGTGCGCTTACAACTTTTCTCTCTATTCCTCTCTCACACATACATATAAAACGAGCTCCAAATAGTACCACAATACCATTACCTATTACATACCCAACATTAGTTTAGCTGGTAGTACTGCTGCATAGCCCTGATGGCCAGGTACAGCAAAATAGAACTCAAGTTCAAGTTCAAGTTGAAGAGATCATAAAAATATTTCGCAGCTCCTCAGTATAGAAAATGGGCGGCTACGGCGGGCAACCGAGATTACAAGCTCAACGCGATCTATTCCTCAGCGCTATTGGCCGGGCGCCACGGGTTTGTGCCCCACCTCGAAGGCGAATTCGCTTTCACGCGGGATGTTCCCAGTACTAGTACTATTTCGCCCTCCGATCGCCTCACCAGTCCGACTCGGATGCGAGCAGCGTGCGCACTGTGTTCCGCGGCACAGGCAGCAGTAAGAAAGTACATTGAGTAATGCAATACCTTCAGCCGCAGTGCATCGCAGAGGAATTTCACCGTTGAGTGATTTAAGCTGTTGCATTCAGATAAGACACTCATTGAACAGAGAGTGAACTTCGGAGGCAACTGTCGAGGGGGAAAATTCAACCTTGCCAATGAAGGTTAGTAGACTCCGCATTCTACCCGCGCTGCTGCGATCCCGTCCCTGCTTAGTTCGAGCGCCACCCGCGAATGTTGCTCTCTCGCTCCACTGACACCCTGACAAGGAAGACTCAAACAGACAGTTCAACTCCGCCAGGGAGGTGGCGAGGAACGCCACTACGAGTGCGTCCTGGACGGTGATTTGATCCCGTCTTCCTTCATTCGCGCACCAAACGCATCTCTCTGTCTCGCTTCCCGCACATCGCCCTCTATAAAAGCGCCCACCCTGGCATTTTGTCCTCCAGCTTCCACTCAGCTTCAACCTCAATTCAAACATGAAATTCAACGCTCGCGTCTCGGTGGTTCTTGTGGGCTTCGCTGCCTTGGCCTCTACGGCGCCTGCCCCCGAAATCACGGTCACTATTCGCGGCGGCCAGGAGGCAACTGCCTATATTGGGTACCCGGTTAGTCTCCTTTACAGCTTCTTGCGGAACATAAGGCGCGGCCTTTTCTTTTTTATTGCGGCCAGGGTGGCCATCCTCGTCGCGGGGATCAAAATGTCTTAAAACGGAAAAATTTAGGCCGCGCCCTATGTTCCGCAAGAAGCTGTAAACTGACCACACCTGTTTAAATTGTTATTTTCCTAGACATCACTTGTCAAAGGAGCTAGTCAAGACTTCTGCGGGGGAGCAGGCAGTCCCTGTCGGATGGCCCGTGACACTGATTGCTGCGCGGGCCTGGAATGCAGGACTCGTGGGGGCCTCTACGTGAGTGTGCTTTCTCCATCTGCCGAATCTCACTTATGTGTTTCAAGGGTTACTGTATGTCAGCGTGAAGTTCCAGGGCTCATCGGCACAAACATGCCGTTAGGCCCAGTCTCTTGCCTGTTCAGGTATTGAGCTCACTATCCCATCTTTTGGCAGAAGATCCCACAAAATACAGAAAACAACCACAAGAAACCACGGGAATGAGGCCGTAGTGAAATATGGACTGCTGTACAATCTTGCGCTCTTTACCCACAGTCTCTATCGAGTGTGCAATAAATCCGATCCGCCGTGTTGATCAACCTTCAGCGCGATTAGTCGTCTTTCTTCATGCCTCCAACAGGGGGGGAACAGACAAGTTTTGCGCATTTTGAGTGGTAGATATATATGCGGCCCATCCAGCAGAGTCTTATTATAGTTCAGTGAGGCGCTACCTGAGACAGGGCAAAATCTCCTTAGTTTTCTCAGATGAAGTCGAACAGGTACACTATGTTGGACGGTCTGAACCATCACGACTACGTTGCGGAGGACATTGTAGTATCCACACGAACGCCGCGCGCTACGTCGTTATTTGATACCCATCTCCGAGCTCAGTTCCCGCTCGGAACTTGAAGGGGCTGGTTGATTTCGAGGTTCGTGGTCCTTGAGACGGTCCAGGTGCCGCGGTACACTCCAGCTTGGGAACACGATGGGCGTGTAGACATACAACTGAGCCTGATGACTGCATCTGTTTCGCCAATGTTTCACTGCCCCCTTTTGCATTTATCACTCCCACAATGCTCCGCCAATCGAATATCGCCAGCGAGTAGCGGGGCGTGTTCTGCGACAACTGTGAGCTGGGCCTCGGTTCCACAGAAATCACACTGTATGGTGGGTAATTTCTTTGAGCGGAAGAGGTATAGTGGCGATGGGGCATGAAGTTCTAGTTCTCGCGGAACCCCTGATGAGCCTCGCAACGTCACGGGACCGGCCGCCGGCAAATTGCAACCCGGCACAACCACAATTCTCACGACTCGGGCCGAGATCGCCGTCGGCGCCCCTTGGCATCTCTTGCTTATTAAATGCTCCATCTCGCGTCTTGTAAACTACACTCACCACCTCAGCCCGATGTCTGGAACCAAAACCAACTTTTTCGTGACTGGCGCAACTGGCAAGTTCGGACCCCCAAAACCGAAGTCCAGCGGATTAACAGCAGGCGGTGGCAGGCTACATCGGCGGCGCCGTTCTCACACGATTCCTGAAGCACCCGCGCGCCGATACATTTCATTTTACGGTCCTCGTTAGGGACCCCAAGAAGGCCGCGAAATTCGAGGAGCTAGGCATCCATGCGGTGGTTGGCTCGCATTCGGATGCGCATCTCGTCGAGACGCTCGCGTGCGAGGCGGACGTCGTCATCGCCACGGTGGGGTATCGCGCTTGCTCAGCAGGATGCGATGTTCAGTATCAGATATAGGCGGACTGTGACGATCTCGGTGCCGCACAGGCGACACTGGCGGGGTTGAGGAAGCGACACGCTTTGGGATCCACCTCGATCTTTATCAACACTGTGAGCATTCCATTTTTTTCTTCTTCTGGGGCACTCTACTTACCATGTCATTCCTAAGTCTGGCACAGGTAGCATCCCCTGCCTCTGTGTCGCGCCCAAAAATTTATCCACGTTGATCTAGGCGTCATCTCAGACGATGCGAAGGGGATGCACTCCGATGTGACGATATACGATGACGCCAACGCGGACCAGATCGAGACCCTGGCGCCAACCGCGATGCACAGAAACGTCGACTTGGCCATCACCCAAGCGGACGCGGAAGGTATTTCTTCCTGCCTGTGTATTTCTGTTCCTTGCTATGGAACACCGCTCCGCAGGCTACGTCAAGAGCTACATCATCCTCCCGTCAACGATCTACGGCCTCGCCACGGGCCGCCTCGTCGACATGGGCATCCAGAACCCGCACTCGCAGCAGATCCCGGCCCTCATCTCCGCCGCGCTCGACCGCGGACAGGCGGGCATGGTCGGCGAGGGTAAAAACCTCTGGCCGAACGTCGAGATCCATGAGCGTGCGTCTAGCACTTCTCATCCTTATCCAATATCCTCACCTTCCTCACCATGATTTATTTGCTTCAAGTTGCGGACCTGTATGTTAAGCTGTACGACGCGATCATCGCGGACGACACCACCGGGCACGGCCGCAACGGGTTCTACTTCGGCGCGAGCGGAGAGCACTCGCTATACGACGTTGGAAAGGCGATCGGGGCGGCGCTCGTGGCGCTTGGGAAGAGCACGAGCCCGGAGCCGACGACGTTCACGCAGGCAGAGCTGGACAAGTACTTCCAGGTGCGCCGCGGTCATTATGGCCTTAACGGGTGGATATGAGCTCCGCCGATGAAAACTCACTTCCTACGCCAGGGCTCCGCGTACCTCGGCTCGAACTCGCGCTGCCGCGCGACCCGTTCGCTCGCTCTTGGCTGGAAGCCCGTCAAGTCGACCGCCGATTTGCTGGCGAGCATCCAGCCGGAGATGGAGGCCTTGATCAAGAAGAAGGCTGGGGCGAGCGTGTAACCTGGGTTCCTTTGTCTCTTGTTGTGCCCCTATTGTATACTTACTGCTTGTACCGATGAAAGAAAATCATGTACAGTATGTTTCCGACCGCCTCGTTCACGTCGCCGGAAAGACAAACTTAGTCTACCAAAATGAGTACCTGAGTAAGACGCGTTACCCGCCAAAACCCGCTCGACCACACTTGTACTTCTTTATTACTTGCGCCCAAGTCCTTCGTCTACATGCTCCATTCAGTTCGCAGTCCGTTCACGCGCTGCGCGCCATCACCGCGTCCACCGTCTCCCTCACCCCGCCCTCCCACTCGTCCCAGCACAGCGCCAATATCTGAGAGTCGAGCCCCGCACACTCTGCGCGCGCGTCCCCCGCGCGCACGCGCACCCCGTTCTCCGGCGCCACGGGCTTCCCTCGCGGCAGCACGCGGTCCCACCGCGCGACGCCCTCGCGCCGGAAGCCCATGCGCTCCGCCGCGCGGATGCTCGGCGCGTTGCGCGCGTTTGCGCGCCACACGACGCGCCGAAGCCCCAGCCCGCTTGCACTCGGGCCGGCGGCAGGATCACTGGGGAGATCGAGCGCCCAGTGGAGGAGGATCCCGATGGCATGCGACGTGATGTGCGTGCGTCGGAAGCGCGGGAGCGTCACCACGAAGCCGATCTCCGTCGTCAACTCCACGGGAGATGTGCCCAGAACCCCGATGACGCCCGCGAACGCCCCGCCCTCTTCGACGAAGGAGTCGGGTAAACTTGCTCCGTTGCTAATGTCCCAGACGGCGAAGAGCAGCACACCTGCGTCAGGCTGCACCCGCGCCTCGATGAAATTTTCGGCGACGTCCTGCGCGCTGGTGAACGGGCCCCATGAAAGGTAGGTGAAGATCTCCGGGTGGGCTTGCACACCTGCGAAGAAGGGCGCTGCGTGTGTTTCGGGCTGATGCCCTCAGCAAAGGCTACTGGAGCTGAAATATTAGGACTCACAATGAACGGCGTGAGGCGGACGCGCGCGCTGCGCAGCTCCTCTGGGACGGGGAAACAAAAATTGTGCTCGTACGGTGCCATGGTCTGGGTGTGTTCGACCTTGGCTTTGAAGGTAAACAGACACTGAGGGTGAAGTTGTGTTTCTAGCCAATTAATTCTCGTATTTATGGACGGGATCTTTTTTTGAGGGTACCCTCCCGGACGCTGCGAAGGTCCTCGCCTGAGTCATTGACCAGAATCTGATCAGGTGGTCGCGATATCGTAGTACGAGATGTGATACATCGAACCACTACGTGAAGAGCCTAACGAGATGCACAGACTCGAAGCAGGATGGGGTATCTCGCAATCATACAAGATCCATTAGCCCACCTGTCGCTCAAGCGTGAAACGTGAGTTGCCAACATTCGCGCCCATCCAACCATCAATTCTTAGATAAATCGAAGCGACGGGCGGGCATCCTGAAGCGTGGCCCATCTGGATCGATTCCCCGCGTTGATCTATGTGGGACGTCCGGCCAAGATAGGATCGAATTGAAAGAGCAGGCACTCAGTTATGTAAAGATTCGGAAAATGATTCCGCCGCGGTTCAAAAACAGACTTCCTTCCTTCCGGAGACGCACGACTGAAACCAAAAATGCTGAAGGGCCTCAACACACGGCCCTTGAGCTGGGGATGGGCGCGCGAAGGGCCGTGGATGGGGTCCATGGGCCGTGTTTTATTCCAAGGGCCGGGTTTCCCGATTAGCATGCGGGCCGGGTTTCGTCGATCCCGCTCCTTCGTCGAAACTGTTCCAGCAACGATACGATGAACAGCCGCGGCCCAGATACGCGAAAATACCACTGGGAGAGAAATTTTGGGCCATTTTAGCCTCGAATGTTGGTTTGAAATAGAGTAAAACAGCCTCCCAAACTGAATTTTCCTCGAGTAGAACAGGAATTTTCTTGGGCAAAAAGCGGACCAGCTCGAAAGGTAGTGACCGGGGTCCGGGGGCAAGAGGTAGCCGGGAATCCTGAAAAATACACCAACCTCTTTTATGTAAATTTAGGCCTATCTAAGCCAATTTTTCACGCACGACCTCTGGTAAAATCCGTTCTTGCTACGATGGCGGCTTCACGAGGCCCGGACCCGGACAATGGCCGGCCAACTTGAAGCATATATCCAAACATCCCGGTTTGTCAAATTGCCGCCATGCTAGACGCCTCCTTTCTCGCGCGCATCTACATATGTCTTTCGACTCACTGCCTAGCACGTGTCTGAAAGGCTTGTTCCAGTCACCCTGATCTCACCAAAACGTTCTCTAGCCACTCGACCCACACCACAAATCACAGTATCGGGTTAGCAGAACTCGAATTGGTTTATGTACGTATCAAAACAAATGAATACGCGAACGAAGATTCAAGAAGCCGAAGGTGTAAAGAAAACTGTGTGTGTTGCCGAATGATATTGCCAGTCCGAGCGCAGTGTCAGCTCTCGACGCCCAAGCATGTCATGACTGGGATTTCTGTCGGGAGCTCGCTAGGGATTGAACCAAGTGTTAGGCGAATTGGTTTGTTAGAGTTTGAGCCGAGACTGAATTTAGATACTGTTACGTGTTACATGTCACATCATCAACCCTACTTGTCTTTGTACCTCATCGCGCGCTACTCGCCGCTCTCGACTTCCTCGGTGTATAGTTTCCAACAGGTTATGGGCTTGCGCACCACTGCCTAAAGAAGCACATCTTGGTCCTCTTTTCTGTGTACGCTGTCACGATCAGCACCCGGTCCCCCCCGTCTTTGTCTTTGTCTTTGTGCCACTCCACTTTCCCCTCGCATCCGACTCTACTTCGCCATGGTTAAACCATCAGACATTTCGAAGCTTATGGGTGGAGTGAACTACTGGACCTGGAAGCCTGAAGCAGAGGCTCTTTTACTCGCAGATGGCTCTTGGAGTGCCGTCGATCCATCGGTTCCCGTTCCAGGCGGTGTTGTCCAAATGCGGAACTGGACGAATGATAATCAGAAGGCCTATGGTATCTTGTACCTCACACTGAGCGCAGCTGTGCAGGCCAAGGTTAACAATGCTGGTGTCGGAAGAAGCGGTCGCTTGCTTTGGGCGCAGCTTGCCTCCTTTTACACCACTTCCGATCCCGCCAATCGCTCCATCCTCATTTCCCAGTTCAACAACCTCTCCCATGATATTTCCAAACCTGCCGACGAATTCCTCCAGGCTGTCGTCACCGCCGAGAGTCGCCTCACCGCGATTGCCGTCTCTCTTCCTCCATTCATGGTCCAGGACAAGATCTTAGCCGGTCTTTCCTCTGTCTACTCCCCTATCACCACTGTCCTCCAGAACGAATCGCCTCAGCGTGCTATACCGGACATGGTCGCTGCGATTAATGCTTGGGAGTTAGCGGACCTTCAGAAGCGTGATTCGGTCATTAAAGCTGCTCGCTTTGGTTTATCTACCGGCCCGAATCATGGGGGTGAGATTCCTGAAGGTGTGGAAGCTTACGCAGCCCGCGGTCATCATCATCGCTCGGACCGCTCGTCGCATTCTGCGGCTGGCAAAGAGTTTGATTGGACGAACACAAAGAATCGGCCAGATGTCTGTCATCGCTGCGGGATCCCAGGTCATTTCGCGCAGTACTGTGTTTCAATCATGCCTGATGAAGTTCGTCGACGGATCATTCGCAACCGCGAACGCCAGGCTCACCTCGCCGACAATGAGGACAGCGACAGTGACCACGAACATGGGAACATTGCTGCTACCGCCATCAACACGAACTCGCACCTCGCTCTTGCTGTCCACGACCTCCCAACCGAGATCAACATTGACACTATGGACTCCGAGATCCGGGAGAGCTTCGTCGCCGCTTATGCTGTCCCCTATCCTGCTCATAATTATGATGTCAATCATCAGCCTACTCCCCCGTCCCCGACTCTCACCGCCTCAACCTCGAGCGTTCCCGGGACTCCGACAAAGAAGAAGAAGAACAAGAAAAAGAAGAAGAAGAGTTCGACAGTGGAGGAGGCCCAGGCTGCATTGCAGGAACTGTCGTTGAAGGAAGAAGATGAAGCCGAATTTTCGATGTGAAGGTTTTCCAGCTTATGGGGTGCCTCGTCTCTGGGGGTGTGTTAGAGTTTGAGCCGAGACTGAATTTAGATACTGTTACGTGTTACATGTCACATCATCAACCCTACTTGTCTTTGTACCTCATCGCGCGCTACTCGCCGCTCTCGACTTCCTCGGTGTATAGTTTCCAACATGGTTCTCGTTATGTCGTCTGCCTTGGGCTGACCACCCTCAAGCTGGTGCAAAAATTGGACTGTTCAAACCTCGCTCGCAATGTTAGCAGTGCTTCAAGTTTCAGCCTATCCGCAATATTTCGAATTTACAATCCTTCAATAATCTGCTCGATGATACAGACCTCTGGCAATACTACTAAATATCACTTTTACGGACCTCTCATGTTTGCATCTTCGAATCCTAGCCTCGCAGTCTTTTGTTGGATTTCGACAGAGTAACAGATATGTACTCTGATTCATGGTTACGCTTATAAAGTTTCTTCATTCACAAAGTACGTCGCGGTGCATACTAGTGTGGCAAAAAAAAAACAGGTTCAACATCCAATATAGTGGTTCAAATTCCGCACAGGCTGGACCGGTACATCTCGTTGAAAGAATTTGCGAGGAACGTAGTATTTAGAGGTTGCGATTGCGAAATTCAAATAGACACTTCCCAACTCGTCCACCTACTGGGCGTCAGTTTGTCTTGGATACTAGCACCGTTCAAAACCCGTTCCAGTCTCGCCCTGGTGAATAACCGTGCTGCTGACGGAACGCGTCGTGGGTCCTCTTCTGCATCACCTCCTCATCCACCTTGACAAACATCCACCACCCCGCCACGGGGCTGACCGTGTCGTCCTCGCCACTGCCAGACAGCGCGCGGTCGCCGCTAGATGACACGTTCATGCCGACAAGGCCCGCGACCATGGCACAGTCGTAGAGAACATCGTCCTCGATGAGCTTGATGTCCACCTCGCCGTACCCAGGCGGTACGCCTTTCCCGCTGAGCCGGTGGAAGGGCGTATCGTCGAGAACGAGGTGCTCATTGGGGCCGCTCCAATCGCACAGGCGGTGCGTCACGACACGCGCATACGTTGCCCAGAACTGCGCGGTGGCGAGCGTCGCGGGGTCAGTGCCTGGTGCGGCGTTCTGGGCGTCGATTCAGTTATCCGTTTACGAGTATGTACAACGGCATGAGGGCCCACCTTGTCCAGAGAATTCCCCAGCCAGTGGCCTTCTTTGTCAAAAACCGTGAACGCAGTTATCCAGCCGGTGTAATAATCCCCCCGACCGCTGCCTCCAGGGGTATAGTTTGCGACACGCTGCCAGAACTCGACGTTGGCAGGGCTCATGGGGGCGTCAAACGCAGCGACAAAGCGGACGATCACCGGGCGGAGGAGGTGGTACCACGCCGTGGTCTCGAGTCCGTACTCCTTGAGCTTCTCGAGCCGCCCGAGGATATCTACCCAATCCTCGCGCTCCCCTTCTAGCGTCACGCGGGGGATCCCACACCCACCCAATAAGATCTTGTATTCAAAGTAGTTCTTGAGCGTCGCCATGAGGAGGACAGCGCCGACCGTGGTGTCGGTGGCGGTGGTCGTCGTGAAGGTGGGTATCGCCCACGAGCGCAGCGCCGGATCGACGACGTTCTTTTCGACTAGGCCGGTCATCTCGACCGCGAGGCGCCCAAAGTCGACGTCGTAGCGCTTGTTGGGCCGGGCATCGATGACGAGCTCCTCCTTCCCCTCGTGCGCGACGAAATTGGCGCGGAGAAGCTCTGCCCGCGCGGTGACGAAGAAGTTGAACTGAGATAAAATGGCGAGCCACACGTCGTCGGGGCGAATGACGAGGGCGCGGTCCTTGGTGTAGGCATCCAGCAAGGTCGCAACAAACCCATTGGCGTTGGGGACGAGATTTGGGATCTGCCCCCTCTGAGATGTATAAATCAGATTACCATCACTGGCAAGGTGAGTTACGAGTGCTTACGATCCGAACGAGGATTGCAAGATTTCGCCGACTTTTGTGTCCACTTTGGGGCACGCAGTGGCAAGGGCGTGCGCTGCGGTAGAGCCGGTGCGACCTTGATACGATTTGGCGGGGTGCGTTGCGACCGGAAAGGATACAGGCATCGTGGGATTCGTGGCGAGAGGAAAGAGTGTCACCCTGTGATGCGAGATCACGATGGCTGTTGTTGTGGGTAGTCACGGTTAGTCACGAGATCGGCATCTGAACCCCGCATCACCGGCGCACAGCTGGCGATCACATAAGCAGAAGTTGCCGAAACTTGGTGCACACCACCGCTTGAGGTCCCTCTGCATAGTGGTCAAGGGTACAGGCTACCCATCACCTTCCAAAATGGGCCCGAAATTGATGGCGCGCATTCCGATCGGCAACCTCTTTGCCGCCTTCAGAAAATCCCAGATCTTGATGGCAAAGTAATGCATATCGTGTCTGGCTTGACATTCGTCCAATTTATTTTGTGGTGAGCGGGGAGAGGCATACGGCGGACACAATTTTGTTTCAAAAGTAGGTCTGTGTTAGGTTCGGAGCAAGCCTGTCTCCGGGCCGGCAAGCCCGGCCAATCACGGAGAGAGGCTTGGTACAAGCTGGGCCAAATAGTGAGGATCTTTGGGCTTCAATTGTGCGAAACAATGCTCTTTCTCCTCTGGTTTCGCGGAGGCGATATGCTCTCTGTATGTCGTAGAATCATTCTCATAATATACGATTTCTCTCTAGGCCCTGCAAGGCTTCACTATTCGCGTGATTTCCACGCTATCTTGTCAACCGGGAACCAGGTCACTCAGAAACTTCGAGTAGTCTAAATTATGCATTTTATGAGGCTCGATTGAGTCTAGTGGTAAAATAGACAAACTGTGTCTCTTCAGATATTCCGTTACATCTTTTTGACCGTAGAAATAAAATTACAAGTTTCTCGCTACTTGGATGTCACGCACTGTCACACCGTGACTCGACTTGGGCCTGTCTTCGAATTCATTTCGTTCATGGCCTCCCGTCGGATATTTGGCCTTCTGACTCACAGAAACCATTCTATTACATCCACACTTTGATTTGGGTGGTTAGAAAACATATCCGAGCTCAAAATACATGAAGGGAAACAAAATAGAAATGGAGTTGACAAGTTGAAGAAGGCTCTCCTTTAGGGCACACTGCATATCCTATGCACATCTAGATACCGAACCGAGTTGAGCAATATCTAGGATTGAAAATCAAGAACTTCGCCTACTTGACCGAGGCAATTGACACGCTTTTGCGGCCTCTAGAGCGCGACGAAGATCCCCCCCATTTCGCCCATCTTGGCACAAGCCCCTTCATTTGTTTGGGCTCCAAACTGATCGCATCATGATACGATCACCAAGCAATGAACGGCGGGCTTGATCCGAACCTAGGTCTGTGTCAGGAATTTGATTGCCGCTCACCTCTTGACCGGCTCGGATCCTCAGTGCGCTCGCGCGC
>JARJLE010000441.1:0-40750 GCA_029289555.1 Mycena latifolia | reverse complement strand
CGTGTGGCTGTGCGATCCCACGTGCACTCCATCAGTCCTCTTCCTTGGTTCCCGATTTGGACGTGTCTTCATCCATCCGCCACGATTGTCCCCCCTCAGCTCTCTCTTCCTGAACCCACGTCGGACCTAGTTAGCTCAATTCCATTCAATGCAACCCAAATCGCACAGTTTCGAGAGACCTGGTGCCATGGACCGCCCACATCTCCCAGTCGAGCTCTTGTGCCAGGTTTTATATCTGCTCGATGTCAACGACCTGCTCGCTGGCGCTGTACGTTCATTTCTACCCATTCTTCCCATTCCCATAAAATTTCCGTTTGTCCAGGTCAACAGATTTTTCCGCAGCCTCGTCCGCGAGTCTCTCGTCTGCAGTTCACTCTCGAGCTCGCAAAACACCGCATGCTATCTTAATGTCACCTGCCGAGTTTCCGTCCTACTCCTCCCGCCTTAAGCTCATTCGCGCGGGAGCGCAACTGGCGCTCGCCCCAGAAGTGGGGCCAGCTCCAAAAACTCGCACTCCCCCGACGGGCACAGTCTACGAATTCGTTGGCGGGTACTACGCGAACGGACGCGAGGACGAGAACAAGATCACCTCTGGTATCTCATTTTTTGAGCTACCGTCCACAGAACCTACCAGTTCGGACGCTCCGCTCAAGACCTGGACCCACGCGATGGGTGGGATCAAAATCGTCGACTTCACTATGGACCCAGCGCAGGACCTGCTTGTCCTTGTCGCCCTCGCGCCACCGCAGTGCGTTTCTACTCCTATTCTATTAAGACCGATCTAACGTCATGCAGATGTGAGTCTGTGTATCAGCTCCATCTACGCTCTTTCGCCACGAACGAGCCCCATCCGGAGAGCTCGGTGCCCATGGGAGTCCTCGCATGTCTGCCCAAAGTCACGGATCACCACATCCCTCGAGACGACCGGCGCCGTGCGTGTCCAGGTGGCGGGCGACCTCGTTGCGCTCCTGGTCAAGGAGGTCCACGATAGCGTCAGCGCCCATCTGCAGATATGGAATTGGCGCCACGGCTCCCATTACTCCGTACGTTTTATTTCCTTCACCGCTCTTTCATCGCTAACATCATTTCTCAGTGTGCGATGGCGCGCATGGCCGGGATCGAAGACTTCACATTCCTCTCGGATGACACCTTCCTCATCGTTCGGCCGTCCGGGCGTTTCGAGTGCTACACGTTCGAGAACCCCGTAGGCTGTTCTACGGTTCCCACGCTCAAGAGCAGCTACAATCTCCCACCGCTCCAAGACGGCTTCATGTATTGGTTCGTCTCGTCTTTGTTCTAATTCAACCTTTTTTTTACTGAATGACTGCGCGCAGGTACATATGCATGAGCAGCAACCCCGCGCCCGGGTACATTCCGCCTAGGACGGGCGAAGGCAGCCGCGTATACTACCCGCGCCCGACGAGCGAATCCACGCGTGCTGTCTGTACATCTTCAAGCCCACGGGCCCGGGCGACCACCACGTGCACTCCTTTGTATTCTTCCTCAACGTGAAGATGTTCCTCGACGCGCCCGCGCCGCCCGCCACCCGGCGCGACACCTACCCCATCGCCGGCGTGGGGCCCGCCGCGGACCCCGACGAGCCGCCCGCGCACCCGTTCAACTCTTTGCGCCGCACCCTCGTTCTTCGCGCCCGCGAACCTGCAGCAGCCGCCGCTCATGTACCCGCTGCCGCCGCCGCCGCCAACGGCGCCGGCGCGCTCGCGTCAGCAGCACTTGCGATCGCTACTCGTCGGGAGCGGCGTGCAGACCGTACCGTGGGGACCGCATGGGGCCCGCGCCACACGCGCTGGTTCGACGAGGCACTGAGCACGGACTGGCAGCACGCGCTGTACGGGCTCAAGACGGTTGAGTGCGTTCGACCCCCGCGGCGCCGCCGCGCGCGGAGGCCGTCCGGCCTGGAGATGGCTCGACGCGGTAGAGGGCGAGGCGCATGCGGCAGGGGTGGACCCCGCGAGCCTGCCCACCGTGAACGACCTGCTAAATGGGATTGGATTCGACGTCGTCGACGAAGGGGACCAGGAGGCGGGCGAGCCGCGCCACCGCCCTCGGCGCCGCGCTTGAGGCACCTGCGCATACCGCGACTACAACCCGTACGCGTTGTTCGTCGACCCGGAGGAGGGCGGCGAGGTGAAGGACAAGGGGAAGGAGAAGGAGAAGGGGTCGGACGTGAGCGAGGGCGGGAACTTAAAGGAGAAGTGGACGCGGCGCAATCGTCCACTACGCCGTCGACGGACGCCGTCGCGCGGGGTGTTCGTCAAGGACATCGTGAGCGCGCTGCCGTACAGCGAGGGTCGTGAGCGAGGAGAAGTACAACGTCACGGACGTGATGATGGACGACTGCAGGGTGCTGCTCATGCAGGTACGTCTGGCGCACCATACCGTCAATACCTGCTAACTCATGTTCTTCTCTAGCGCGGCAAAGGCGGGAAGCTCAAGGGGATCGATATCCTCACGATGTAAACATGCCATCGTTAGAAGCACCCGAATCAGAATTATTGAAGGCGTAATACACAACCAAAGTGTACTCTATCACTCACTATGTACTTGCCGGCTGCTCTCTCTATGTATCGCCCAGTAATTATTCTATGTATCAGTCCGTCCAATAAATTATAGACAATAAAGTTACACGCGAATCATGTGAGGAGGAGCCATAATGTCCATGCCGTCATGGGCACGACGAACCACACGATGTAGACCGTGAGTGTTAGTGGCATCTCGTAGGGGGGCGCAGAGGGTTTGGGAGGGGGGGCGGGCGCCCACCAGCGGAGTTCGGAGTAGACGAGGGGGAGGAAGACACGGGACGCAGTGCGGAGCTGTTGGCCGTTAGCGCAAGGAGGAAGGGAGGACGAGGTAACATACGATTTGGACGCTCCGCCAGAGGAGGTGGGGGTATTCGTCGAGCGACGGCGCAATGTACCGCGGCTTACCGTGTAGGCCGGGCGTCGCGCGTGTGTGGGTGAAGAGCACCCAGATGGAGTAGAACGCGACGGCGAAGAAGTGATATGCCAGGAGGAGGAGCGAGGGGACGATGCTGTGTGTTGCGTCAGGGATTAATTTCAGAGGCCAGAAAATGCCGCGTACGTAGATAAGAGGGAGGCGGGCCCGGAGACGCACGCGCCGCCGCGCTCGAGATACTTGAAGCACCCCGTCCGCAGGACGGTCAGGTCAGCGTCTATAATAAATGCAACGACGTCAGATGCCGTAAGGGCGTTTCAAGTCGACTCGTACCATCGTCACCACCGAAGAGGTCGTACAGCGCGAAGCTCAGGATGTTGACGGTCGCCGCGACGGACTTGCGTTGCCAGTGCCATTTGCGGAGGACGCGGCTGGTCTGGTCGCGGTCCTTCAAGTCCGGGAGGGCGCCGAGGAGGGACCGCAGGACGACGACGTCCGTCAGAGCGACGGTCATCCCGCCGCCGGTGAGCGGATGCCGCATGTTCCAGGCGTCACCGAGGAGGAAGACGCCTGTGGGAAGCGCGGCGGTTCCCTGCTGCACGGCCGGGAGGAACGAGTTAGGCATCCGCCGCAACTGGTCCTTCGCCAACGCGAGTTCCGCGGAGCAGCGCAGTGGGAGGGGCAGTTGCGGGATGATTTTTGTGCGGATGTGCGACTTGGGCCCGGGATAAGCGCACCGCAGCGGTTTAGGACAGGTGAGACTCACTTTGAGGTCCGACGGTACGGGGTGCCTGACGTCGACGAGCATACGCGTGTCGTGTTTTGCAATTTGGTACAGCAGTACGGGGCCCGACCCGTTGACGAGGACAACGGTGCCGTGCTCCTGCAGCGGCAGCGGCGCGTCCTCCAAGACCAGCCCAACGAAATGGCTGCGCGTCGACGCCTTCCCGGCCACGCGCCCTATGACAGACGTCCGGAAATTTGAAAAGCAGCCGTCGGCCACGACGACGAGGTCCGCGAAGAAGGTCACCTTGTCGCCGTCCTCGCCAGAGGCGGCGGCGCCTTTCCGGACAGCGTGCACGCCAATTATCCGTTCTTCAAAGTGGCAGCGCACCATATCTGTGACGGTCGCCTCGATAACCTCCACGCCGACAGCTCTGCGCGCGGCGTCGCGGAGATTCATAATGAAGCGTCCGTGGTGGAACGAGCGGCCCTCCCGCGCGCGTGGGTATGGAACGTGGACCGATTGGTCGCCAGAGACTACGCAATAGCCCTGGACGTTTAGTGCGTCGATGTTCTCGAGACAGGCCTCGAGCCCGAGCTCTTGCAGTGCGGATACACCGCCTGGCTGGAGTAATTCGCCCACAATACGGTCTGGCTCTGCGAGCGAGCGCTCCAGCAGGGCGATCCGCAGCGGTTTTTCGCGGGGGACGGTGGAAAGGGCGTGCGCGAGGGCACTTCCCGCGACGCCGGCGCCGACAATGAGGACATCGTAGTGGGTGGTCCACATGGAGGGGGGATCAGAGAGCGACAGCGGCTCTGAATAGGTGGGTCCATATGTTTTTGGTGGGACAGGGTGGGACGATGATTTAGGCACAATCTTGGCATCACCGACGGACCAATTTTCCTCACAATCGCAGCTGCGTAGAGCTGTGTAACGGGCCTAACGGCGGAGAGATTGGCAGCTGAAAAAGGCTGAAATGGACTTGTCGCCCTCCGAAACAAGCAGGAGCACACAATTGTCTCGCGGAAGCAAATTATATTTGTCAAGAGTAGGACGAAGGAGAGGGCACTCCGACCACTTGCTGGGCAGCACCGCTCTCAACGGAAACACGGGGAAATAATTTAAAAGCGCGAGGACTCGGAGGACTCGGAGAAGAGAAATTCGCGAGGTAGTATTTCAACGTGAGGCACATATTTCAGCGTCACTTGCTGTGCAACCTTTTGGACAAGATACTGGCTGTTTCGTCATGGGACCACGCCGGAATATACCTTCCTACCTACTCGGGAAGCCTGGGGGATCGTCGGGAACCATGATTGAGTTCAGATGTATGCACACGTTGCTGGATCTAGAATGTCACTAGAGCAGCGATAGCCCGGGAAGTTTCAGCGTCTGACTCATGGAGAAAATAGCCTGCACTAGCGCGGTGATAAAGTGAATCCGGATCCAGAAGTGACGAGGGCGTATGTCCACTGAAGCACAGAACACAATTCGAAGTAGATGAGGGAGATCATGGGGATGCTATGCCATGAGGGCTCCGGGGTATTCGGGCGATAGATGGCTAGTCCTAAGAGGAAATCCTAGATTTGGCCTCAAGCATAACGGACGCGAAATAGTCCTCAATTGGGAGTTGGTGTCGGGCCTGTTTGGTCTCCGTCCGCTCTGCAACGTTGAAACTCGAGGAGTATGAGAATCCATTCACGAGTTGGGGTTGGCCAACGGTATCTTGACGCGGAGACTACTGCAGCAGAAGTCGGTCGATGTTGCTTCGACTCGGACGTTGAGAGGAAGACGGCGCGTGACTGTGACTTCCACTTCGGCTTGTGTGACCGCATTTTCTGCTCAATTGTCTCGGTTCGCGACACGTCCGCGCCATAATAGTTCTATCTTCTGAGGCCGCTTATGCTTTCTTTATTATTTCATAGATCATTTTCAAGAATTTATACGCTTTCAGCTGGAAACTAGAAAGTGCTGATAACCGTACAGCCACATTCTGGGGCTGCCATGTCATCCTTGCTTTCGTTGCCCAACGAGGTTCTCTTGGTTGTTTTCTGCCATCTCGAAGATCCCTACCCCCTTTACCCTCTTTCCACTCTATGCCGCCGCCTTCATTTCCTTACTCTCCCGCTATATCTCTCGCGCAGGGGCGTATGGGACGATTCGTGTTGCAATATATCAATCGACGCCGAGCAAGTAGATGCGCTGCCTGCGCTGCAGACGTCCTTGTTTCTCAGCTCAGTGAAAAACCTATGTTGTGTCTTCTCAAATCCATATTCTCAAAATAAGGACCTTGCTAGATTCCACCGTGTGTGCTGTATGCTCACTAGCATAGGAACAGCCAAGCTTCAGTTCGGTGCTCCTTTGTATGGCGATTATGCCGGGACAACACAGGAGACCTATTTCATTCCAATTGTCGACGTTCTGAACAAGGTGCTGGAAAAGTCCTGCACCGCGCTGACGGTCGATGCCGTGCCGCGTGAGCCCCCCGCAGCGACCGCCGGCGGACGGCATTTGAAGATTTCAAAGCGCGCCCGTGGTTCTCGCCAAGTTCCGGAAGTAGGCGTCCTGACGAGCAGCATCTCGCTCTCGCCCACCGCCCTCCGCCAGAGAACCCTCTCCACATTCCGTCTCCACTCCGAAATCCTCTGTGCGCCCCACTGCCGCGCGTGGACCCTCGACGTTCTGAACTCATTTCCGCTGACCTCACTTTCCATCGACACTCCCTCCGTCCCCCCCGACGTCCTAGACAAGCTTTTCTCCCAGACGGAGATCCCCACGCTCTCGGAGCTGTCCCTCGTGAACTGCAAAATCGCGCCCGCGCGCTTGCACCACTTCCTCGCGCGCCACCCCAGCGTGACCAGCCTGTACCTCGACACCGTCTTCGTCCCATCCGGCGAGGAGCGCCTGCCCCCCAACTACCTTCCCCGGCTGACCACCCTCTCTGCCGCGGCTCCGCAAATCGGGTACCTCCTCCACGCGATGCCCTACACTGCCGCCCTGCGCACCGTGCGCGTCTGCAGCCACATGACGCATGTCGACCTGGCCCTCACCGACACATCCCTCTGCCCCGTCGCGCCCCGCCTCGCGCCGCCCATCGCGCTTTCCCTCGTCCTCCCCGTGCCCACGAACCTGCCACGCCTCATCCCGGACGTGGACGCGGTCTTCGACGCGGACAGCGCGCTCCACTTCGTCTCCACGCTCGAGTTTGTCTTTGCGGACGGCGAGGGTGCGCCTGCGTTCGCCAACTACGCCGCTATCGCGAAATGGGCGGCGCCGTTCCCTGCGTTGCGGACTGTGGAGCTCGTGGGGTGCAATGTCAGTGCTGACACTGCGCCGATCCTCGCGGCGTTCCAGGCGCGGGCACCGGGTGTTGAGCGGGTGGTGTGCCGTAGGATTTGACAGACATGCAATGGAAAGAACCTCTGCCCGAGTCGTAGTTAGAATGTTGGACGTGGATGTTGGTATGGTGCTATCACCAAGAGGCGGGGTGAAGTGATATTCAAAACCATAGCTCTTAGATTTATTTTCTCGTGTTGCCTTCGCAAGTTTTTTCGAATCTGTTGCTGAGTTTTCTGCTGTAATTTATATCTTCGGTGGGACGTAGTATTCTTTCACTCAGTTGAAATCATGTAACTTCCGAAGTCCGGAAAACCCCGATGGTGGCGGTGCGACCACAACAAACTCAAAGTCAATTCAAGTCTGAGTCAGCCTTCTTTGCCTCCCTTGTTTCCAACCACAACGGTGCCACCGAAGCCCGCGCGCCACTGGTCCCGGGATGTAAGCCCTCGTACGAGGCACATATACCACGGATACTCGTGAAGGCCAGACCGGCAGGACCGTAGACCACGGCCAACCTCGCAGTCAGCGAGAAGGATCGACCATAATCAGCAGCAGATCGCCTGCGTACCACGAAAGTCATTCGTGAAGGATCCACCATGATCAGCAGCACTACCCCGCTGCGTCGCATATTATAGCGGCCCCCCTCGCATACAGCGACGGACACCATTAGGTGCACGCCAGATAGGCGGATGTCCCCTCGCCACGGACATCGATAGACTCTCACGACGGGGCCAGGCGTACGAGAGGTGGCACAGGTCCGCCTGTGCTTCCTTATCGGCGTCTCAACCAGCAGACAGGTGGCGAAATCTTGCTGCTCCGTCGTAGAGGGGATATCAGGAGTTCCGGGACGACACGGACAAAGTCTGAGGTCTTCAACGCTGCCGCACCCGGCCCTGCCGCGCTTGCGCTCGTCGCTGGCGCAGTGGGGTACGAGCGGTGACCTCGTTTTGGGCCGCTGTTGTCCCGGACAGCCATTCGATAAGAATGCAGAATCGTACAAACGATTGCACGACGACATGAAATGTTCTCGAAATGGACTTGTAGAATACGGACAATCCGTTGTTCTTTTGGCGAGGCTTCACCACCCTTGCGACGATTTTGGTCGGTGGTTCCGGCTCAGAGCTTCACCATCTCGGCGCCCCTGTGCGTGTTTCTTCTCGGGTGGTTCCCGGTCCCTCATGGGATGCATGCGCACTCCTGCATGTGCACCCATTCTTCATTCAGCTGTTGCTCTCTTTGGGCCAGACTCTTCGCGAGCTCGGTTACCCACTGCGATGCTCCAGCTTGATAATTTTTGGGCCTTTTCTCCTCGAGAGGACCGTGTTGTGATGGTGTGGTGTCGTTCAGGTTCGTTCATTTCATTTCATTCTCGTTCCAATACTAACTGCGTTCTAAAGGCTAGGCTTTGTTTCAAGGTAGTCCGTCTCATTGTATAGTCTTGTAAGTCTCGAATCGTAACGCTGTAATTACGAAGTTTTGCCAGAAATAAGTGCCAGTATGAGTTGGAGGATGCCATAGCTTTCTGATCAAACGCCGTTGAAGCCATAGTCGGGTCTCGCACTCGAGGTATCTTGAGTTGAGGCCAAGCTTGAGGCACAACTTCCGTGATTGATGTGCATGTGGGCTTCTAGAGGAAAGACCAAGTTAATAGATAAACTTAATTGCTATAACGATATGTATTCTAATGCCTGAGCTCCGCCATGGCATACAACTTATCCTTGTCTCCAGACTCGTCGACCAACGCCCGCAGCTTGCCCTTCGGGTTTTTGAGCAAAACCTTGGGAGCGTCGAATTCCACCTAAACGTAAATTTAGTGGGAGGCTTATGACGTGAAGAGAGGGCACTCACGATGCGACCCTCATCGAGCACCATCTGTGGACGAGATAAGTTAGAGATCCGTTCGACACGTCACAGAATAAAGCTCGTCAATAGCTCACGATTTTATCCGAATCAAGGATCGTTTGTAGCCGATGCGCGACCGTTATCACGGTCACATCCGACTTGAGCTCGTTGCGCAAGGACGCCTGAATAACGGTGTCGGTTTTGTAATCTATTGCGGACGTTGCTAAGCACAGGTGTGAGCCGACAGACTACCGTGTAAATGGGTGGGTGGTACCTTCGTCGAGGATAAGCAGCTTGCTGTCCCGCACGATGGCTCGCGCTGGGTAACAGGGAGTGAGTGCTTGCGGCACAGCACTGGCGACGGGCACTTACCCAATGCAAGGATTTGTCTTTGTCCGACACTGAGATTGCTCCCGCCACTCGCGATGACACTATCAAGCACAAGGCGCCCTTCTTCCATCTCCTCTTGGAGGGAGAAGAGACCAGCAGCGCGCAGCGCGCTGTTTAGAGTCGCGTCGTCGTACTGCTCGAATGGATCCAAATTGTGACGCAAAGTTCCTGAGAGCAGTTCAGGCTGGACGGCATTTCAGCGTCAGAGTACAGCGCCAAAGAATTGCAGTCTTACCATCTGTGGAATTATAGTAATATTGCCGCGAAGCGCATCAAGGTTCACGGAGGCAGTCGGAATTCCATCGTAATGCACGGTTCCTTCAGTGTATATACACCGCAGTAGTGCGAGGGTTAAAGAGCTCTGGAAGCACAGTTAGTTACCGACAGGCACTGAAGTTGCGTTTAAATACCTTGCCGGAACCAGTGCGACCGACTTTGAGGGGTTACTGTCAGCAGTGTAACGGAAGCCGCAGAGGAGACTCACCAATACCAACACGTTCACCTGAATTTATGCGGAATGAGATATCGCGCAAGACCTTGGGGCCATCTGGCGAGTACCGCGCCGACAGCTTCTCGACAATAAGCTCGCCGCTGCTTGGCCAGTGTGCGGGCGGCTTTCCGGCTTCTGTGGGTTTCGTTTCTTGCTCGATGTCGATATATTGCTGGATTCGCTCAAGACTAAGTCCGAGAGGGTTAATATCTTGATTGCTTCGGATTGCGAGTAGAAATACCTGTTGCCTATGGAAGACCTTAAGCACGGAGAATCTTATGGGTTAGAATAAAGGCTCACCTTGGATTTGCACTTCGTTCCAAAGGCGAACCTACGAAGATGTAAGATTAAGGATAATTAATGTACGATACCAGCAATGCAATTACCCAAGCCAAGATTCGCATGCTGAATCCAGCTGCAGGGAGATCAACAAGAAGAATTCGAAAGTTCAGACCGGTTCTCTTACCCGCCATGTTCAAACTGAACCCCACATTATTGGCTCGTGTCTACATACACACATAGGATTAAATACGCAGTGAGAATGGTTAGATGACGTTACCTTCTGGAAATAGACGAGATACGTCGCGAGCAGAGCAGCAAGGATGTTGCCAACTGCAGCGAGTCTAACGCCCACCCAGCGATCCAAATTGGAAAGTGTGCGGGCAGCCCTAGTATATTTATTGATCCGACGGAGGGATTCTTCAATGAATGGGACCTGGGCACCGTAGGCACGGATGGAGGCTATTCAAAAGGAATTCGGATGAGTGACGGTGAGAAGGAGTGTGTGGGAGACGCACTGAGTCCCGCGATAGCGGCACCAAAGCTTTGAGGGCTTTCAGCATGACATTAACGAAAAGATGTGGGCCACTTACTGCCCCAATACAGGAGCTTTGGCATTGCTGCTCTCCCGCTTCACAGAGAGTTGCGCCTGCAAGCAGCGTTAACAGCTGAAGCGGGATGAGAAGAACCAGATAGAGACCTTGATGAAGAGCTGCCCCAAGGCTCCTCCAATGATAGCAGCCAAGACTCCGGGGACCATGAAAAGAGGGGTCAAGAACACGACGGCGGCGAAGGAAGTAACCATAGAGATCGTTACGAATACGAAGCCGGCAAAGACATTCAGGATGGGACCGTCGACTGTGCAAGATGGTAAGTAAATAGTGGACTCCTTCTACAGACTGAAACATGCCCGCTGTGATGTCCGCCGTGAATCGGGCAATGACTCTGGACGCTGGAGTAATATCCAGCCACCTCAAGGTCGTTCCAAGGATTGACTTGATGAGTTTGCGGTGAATGTCTCTTGAAGCCCTCAGCACAGCATATGCAAAGACGATGTCCCCGTATGAGTGTGTTGCGACATCAAACAGGGTGATTAAACAAAATACTCCAAGATAGCTGAAGGAAAAGAGATGATCAGGCACCAAAACACTCCGCTGGTTATATCACTCACTACGAAACGGAAACTGTGCCGGGGGGGCTGATTTCGTATTGCGACGCGAAATAGCCGAGATACCATGTTTCGTAGATCTGGCCCAGCTGCGAAATGGTGACACTGCCAAGGAAAATAACGTAGAATCCAATGCCTCCGAGCCCACGGAGGTACAGATTTACTGAAGCCCGTTGTCAGATCAGTGATGATAATAATTGTCAAGCGACTTACCAGCAGACCATTTTACCTTGCCAAGTTGCAGCTCTTCCGCGAGTATCAATTTACCGTCGGCCTTGGTATCTTTTTTCACTGCAACCGGTTCCTCATCTACAGCTTGCTCCATCACCTGCAGATCCGCGTTCGCCTCGTTGGCGAGTGCGATATCATGCTGGAGGGCTGCTGCGACTGATCCTTGGCTTAATATCCGACCATTCAACCCAATGGATATGGTGAAGTCGGCGATGGGAGCAACGAGGGCCACGTTGTGGGTCTGGCGGTCAAAGCGGCAAATATCAGGCATGTGCTTTCGCGTGAAAAAAATGATGGCGTACGACAAGGATGAGCGTTCTCCCCTTAACAAGATCTCCGCTGAAACATTTCTCTACGATCCACTTGGATGTATGGACGCTGCGTGTGATGTGAGAAGATAATAGGCCAAGTCTCCGCCCCGACGTACTCCAGAGCGGCGAGTACATCATCGAGGAGTAGGACCTCGGTCTTGGAATAGATCGCCCGGGCCAATGTGCAGCGAGCCTTCTGGCCTCCGCTGAGGGTAAGCCCTGCAGTGTGCTGTGAATTGTCTTGCCCGGGAATTAGGCTCCATCACGTACCTTTCTCGCCGACTTCGCTCTGGTCTCCAGCCTCGAATAATTCGAGATCGCGCTCGAGAGCGCACTGGTAAAGCACTTTCTTATACCGCTCCTCGTCGTATTCAGAACCAAAGAGGATGTTGGACCGAATTGTCTCGTTCAAAACCCACGATTCCTGGGCGGCGTATGCGACCCCGCCTGCGCGAGGAAGGTTATACCAGGAGCTCGGGGACGACGGAGTGAAGTGCATTTCGCCTAGACATGCATCAGAATCGACGCTTTCCCAACATATGCCTCATTGACTCACCAAGTAACGCCATAAGCAAGCTGGCGCGGGGAGAACATCAGCACTCAAGACGGATTTGCTCGCTCGAAAAACGTACGATGTCTTTCCAGAGCCCGTGGGACCAAGCTAGAAAGAATGACTAAGACTAACCTGCCTGTGGAAGTGTTGGGAGAAGACATACAACGAGATTGATGCAGCCGCGCTTGAAGAGCAGCTCGTCGTCGATGCGGAGTGCGAACTTATGTTTCGAGGGCGTAGTCGACCCGTCGGAGTCGTTCGACCACGTGAAGCTCGCGTCGCGGAAGCCGATATCGGTGGACGGCTCCGGAGCAAGGAACTCCGCCGTCTCCTCCTTCTCGGTGTACGCGTCCAACAGCTCCGTCTGCAAACAAAGTTACATCCCATCAAAACTCGTGTGGAGACACACGTACGTTGTGCAAGAAGTCGTTAATCCGGTCCATGGACACCTTGGCGTCGATGAACTGGATGATACGGTAGTTGGCCATGTGGAGCTGATTGCGGAGCATATCGAACACAGGCATCGTGCTAAATATGATAGATGGGCGTAATTCCTGCTTCATGAGCACGGTCTGCGACAACCACGGTTAGATCTCATGGACACGATGCACTTGATGAAAGGACCAACACTGAGCAAGAGACGTCAGCGCGTACACGACAATGATGCAGACCACATACAATGATACATAGGTAGCCAGCATGGTCACGATAGGGATGACATTGCTGTGAAGTTATGCACTCTCAGCGATGAAAGACTC
The DNA here is from genome assembly GCA_029289555.1 of Mycena latifolia. Lineage (NCBI taxonomy): Eukaryota > Fungi > Basidiomycota > Agaricomycetes > Agaricales > Mycenaceae > Mycena > Mycena latifolia. The sequence continues at coordinate 27,752 of JARJLE010000441.1, read as the reverse complement.
AAAATGGGCAGCAGCTTACTTGATGGTATTCGCGACCCACTCGAAGATCTCGCGCTTCCAGATCCAGACGAGCTCCTCCTCCCGTTTTTCGTTCACGCGCGCAAGCATCTTCTCCTCCCACCCGAACAGCTTGATCATCCTCAACACGTTCATCGCTGGGAACACCCTCAGCAAACCACCACAAAGGGCATAGAGATAAGACGCACTTTCGCTGATAGTCCCAATGCGGGCATCGGCCGCCTTGATGCGGCCCTTCTGGATGACCTGCAGGAGCTGCGACGCGAATCCGGAGAGCGGGAACAGGATGATCGTGGTCCCCATCCCGACAAATGCACTGTCAATCCTCCAGTAAGCCTCGCGCAGCTAAGAAGTGCACTCCGACATACCTCCAGCCCAACACGACATACAAGAAAACGATGCAGAACACGATGCTCACGGGCATGTAGAACAGCAGCATCAGGAAGTCCGACATGTTCGTCACGTTGCGCAAGTCCGTCGTGACGAGATTGCTGATTTTCCCGACGTCGACGCTGCTGCTCTCCACGCTGGCGGCGGGGCGCTTGGGGTCCTTGGACATCGTACTCGGCGTCCCCTGCGCAGTCTCACTGCTGGCGACTGACTGCGTGTCGCTGGGGTTCAGCGTCCCGTCGTTGGAGCCCGAGTCGTCCGACGACGCCTCGTCTTTGTTCACGTCGCCGTCAGGGTTGTGTGCTTTTACGCGGACGCGCAGCGCGTGTTCGAAGATAAGCTCCGTCAACATTCCCTCGACTTGTACGAGGATGCGCATCTGAAAACACCGTTAGCGGCCGGTATTTGATGCAGCACATCCACACACAGAAAGGCGGTAGTAGCTCTGCAGGGAGATGGTCCCCGTCAGCGGCCCCAATGCAAGCCAAATAATCCAGACGAAGGGTCGAATGGAAGAGTCGCCGGGGCCGTTTTCGAGATAGCTAACAAAGACGTAAGACCGCTGCACGAAACACGGATAAAGAGAGAAATCGCACGCAAGCACACGGTTAATGCCGATCGGCGAAGCAAATGAGCATACAACATAGAGGAGCAGCATGAGGATGATCGTGGCGTATTCGCTCCTACAAAATGCGTTAGTTTTTTCGTTGGTAGGCTGACCCGCGAAAACGTACCGGAAGGTTTTCATGATCCCGAAGAAAACATGCCTCCTACCGGCGCCAGAGAACGTGTCGACGTTCTAAGATTTCAATGAGAATGAGACCACATCAGAAGGCGGAGGACATACCGGGAAGCCCCGTTTCTTCAGGTTCTCAGAGTAATCCGTGTCTGCGAGGGGTGGGAGGAGGTCATACGGAAGATGCGGAAGCTTAAAGGCGAGCAAGATGACGGGGTCGAGGAAACTGAAGAGAATAAGCGATAGCGGCGACGCAGTCTGCTCGGGGTTGGGTGTGGGCATGGGGTTCTATGCGCGGGTCGTAAGTATGGCTGCAGCAAGCGGACTTAGATTTGTAACGCACCATGGGGTCGACGGGGACGTAGGTCCGCGGAGTCACCAGTGGAATAATCGCAGCTGCGAGAGTGAGCGCGATGAGCTTGGGCCGGAGGAGCGGGTCCTCGGCCGCGTCCTGCACGGGCCATGTGTACGTTCCGAACGGAAAGATGTCGCGATAGAAATACACGCCAAAGGCTACGGCCAATATCAGCGAGAGATGTAAAGCGGCGGTGGAACCCGATTTCGTGGTGGCGCCCACTGCGGCGGCTGTTGCGAGCAGCGACGCATAGAGCTAGACAAACATGTCAGGCATGAGAAAAAGCGCGCAGCCGGTGGACACGCACGTAGAACACACAAGGTCCTAGCCTGAACAGTGCTGTTTCGACAACCTCAGTCTTCGCTCCTGAGATGACCAACGACGCGACCGACAGTCCGAGGAGAGTTAAGCAGGCCAGAAGGCGGAGGAGGTTGTGTATGAGAACGATAGGGCCACCATATTGTGCGATGTCCTTCCAGGACTTTTGGACGGTGATTGGTTCGTCGGATGGTGCACGTACACGCCCACGTAAACGCGTCAAAGCATGGAGTAGCAGCAGCAGTGCAGAAATTGATGCTGCGTATAGTGGAAAAACCAAGGTGCTCGTCCAAATCCTACAAGGCTAAGCGTGGTAAATGTGAAAGTGGTCGAAAGCGCGTACGAGTGCTCTAGAACAGGAAGACGGGCGGCATTGATCACAATCTGGATGTCGGGGAGGAAGTCCATCACCGTTCTTCCAAGCACCAGTCAGGTCTTTTCGTTGCTCGGTGAACAGTGTGAAACTCCTTATAAATAGAGGCGTATATGACTCCGTCACGGTTGGGATCCATGTGAAGATCAGCCATGCGGGCAGCGCGAGCCGCAACTATGTACAACATATCCAGCGATCAAACTTTCTATTCGCGGCTAGACGAGTACCTCTCGGACCGTGGAAAATATGGAGTTTGGACGAAAATTGAATGAAAGGTGGTTCTACAGCAGAAGAGTAGCTCAAGTCGAGTCATGTTATAAAAAAGCAGAAAATAATGCGAAGTAGGGAGAAGCTCAATTGGTAAAGCGTAAGATAAGATAAGGTACCTGAACTAATTGATCGGCACCGTATATCCAAGGGGAAATTTCGGCTCCGTGCAAACGCTCCACTCGGAGTAGCAGGATGGAACAGAATGAAACAGGGAAAGATTGGCCCTCGGAGAGAACATTGAATTTTAATGAGGACACAAGACATAGGATTGAATGTTTTACCGCAGCGGCCCATTGAGGAGTGATGATGTGGAATAAGTGGGAAAAGAATAATTGGAGCTCCAGAGTAAAAGATAGCTACATGAGTCACCAGCAGCTGGCGGGTCCGACCTGAAGAGATGTTGTAGTCCACGGGTCCGCTACTTGGCAGATCCAACGTGACTCCGAAAAGTCTATAATAGTATGGCGCAATTTTCGGAGACCCGTATACTATAGAAAGCCCTCGCATTGCACTAGGTCAGCCATTATTCCAGAAGGTGGGCCTCAGAGACGGAGGAGCCAATGGTAACGCAAGATTTGGCGAGACTCGGAGATTGAAAAATCAGCTAGGATCAACCTGGCTAAGTATGCTGGGGCTGGATGCGAAGATACCGATTCCTTCTGTCTTCGTGCTTTTCAAACAGAGGTCCTCTTTGCTGGGTGCTGCCGGGATGACTGTTCAACGTCTATCTTCACAGCTGAGATCAATCCGCGAGGCGAGTGTCCCATGCTCCGGCTTCAGGTTTCTGGGATGATCTGGGTCGGTGGGTAACCACACCCAGGGGAAATGTAGTGCACGAGCTCGCTTCTAACGGGCTCGTCGCTTGACGGATGCGACTTGAAGCTTGAACGACTCTAAACACTTGATTCCAGATCTTGAAGGTGGCCGATGGTTATAGAGTCATAGGACTCGTAGGAGTCGTTGATTTGGGAGATGACTCAGAACCACATATAATGTAGACTGGATATCGGTTATGTAGGCAGGGAACGCGAGAGATTAGAAGACTCGAAGCCTGTGCGCATGTACTAGTAGTTCGGACCAGTGTCGTGTTGCTGTCGTGGCGGTAGAGGTCAAACCATAACCCTAAACTACTTCTCACTCCTACTTACCATGCTACCACTAGCGACGATGCTGCGGGCTCTACATGAGCTACCTGTATCAATTCTTCTAACCTCTTTTGCCCTGGCTTCTGCTGCTCTGCCGGCTCAGACAGCGTCGCTCAAGCCCCCGCTCACCCCAGACAATTTCAAATCCACAATTGCAGAGGGTGTCTGGTTCGTCGAGCACTTTTCTCCGTATTGCGGCCACTGCCGCGCCTTTGCGCCGACATGGGAGAAGCTCGTCGCCTACAGCGAAGACTCTGCGGGCGTGCAGCTCGCCCAGGTCGACTGTTCCGTCAACGGAGGTGCGTGGCTCGGCCTCGGCCTCGGATCAGTAATAATCTAATCGCATGCAGACCTCTGCGACGCCAACGGTGTCAAGGGCTACCCGCAGATGAACCTCTACCGCGACGGGGAGTTTGTCGAAAAATACAAAGGCAACCGCGACTTTGACCTGGTCACCGAATATCTCGACAGGAACGCGCTGAAACCGAAGGCCCCGACGCCACCGCCACCACCGCCCCCGCCTCCGGCCGCGTCCGCCACTGTCCCACTCAACCCCCGCGGAGAGGTCGCCGTTCTGAACCCCGACAATTTCCACCAAACGCTGGAGCACGGCCCCGCGTTCATCAAGTTTTATGCTCCGTGGTGCGGCCACTGCAAGAAGCTCGCCCCGATCTGGAAACAGCTCGCCAAGATCATGCAGGGCCGGGTCACCATCGCGGAGGTCGATTGCCAGGCCCACGAAAATTTCTGCAAGAAGCAGGACGTCGGCGGTTTCCCGACGCTGATGTACTATCCACCTGGCGGCCCCAAGTCGGAATACACGAGTGGCCGAAAGCTTGAGCAACTCAAGTCTTTCGCGGAGAAGGCAAGCGCATCGTATGTTCCGCCGTTTCGTGTTGTTCTTCATTCTAATCCGCATCTGCAGCGCAACACAGCCGATCCAGCCTGAAGAGGTCGACGCCTACGTCTCCGAAAATCCGGCAATCTACCTCCTCCTGCATCCTGCAGGCGATACGGGTCTGATAGTACGCTTTCTCACCTTACCCGTAGTTCTCCTCTCACTGCCAGCAGACCACTGTTGCGCGTCTCGCGGCCCCGCTCCTCGGCTCGCCCCTCATTTACACCTCTTCCTCGCCGGTCCTCTTCAAGCGTTTCACGATCCCCGACTCCGCCCCCTGGGCCATCGTCGCGCTCAAGGACCGCAACCCGCACGTCGCGGCCGCCATGTACCTCGGCACCCCAACGCTCGACACACACGGCGACCTCTCCGATTGGCTCCTCGCGAACCGCCTCCCGACCGCACTCGAGCTCACGCAAGACACGTTCCAGCTCGTGATGAACGCGGCGCACGCGCCGCTCGTCGTCATCGCTGCCGTGGGATCGGACACGCGCGACAAGGTCGCCGAGCGCTTCCGCGACATCGCGCTTAAATGGCGCGCGCACACCGGCGGCACGGGCATTTTCGGCGGGCGCGCGGTAATCTTCACCTGGATGGACGCAGAGAAGTGGGAGAGCTGGATGAAGAGCATGTACGGGCTGCGGCGGAGCGGCAGGGACGTCGAGGACGTGCGCGTAATTATCGCTGACCACCAGGTATGCGCTCGCTGATTACGTCCTCCGAGATGCTGAGACAAACGCGATACATAGGTGCTGAAATATTACAACACCGACCAATCTGACGCGCCGATCAAACTGACGTCGCCGAGTATCTTTTCCGCCCTCGAGGGCGCCGCGACCGGGGTAATCAGACCCAAGAACTCGGAGAACTTCGTCGAGCGCATGGCCCGTGTACGTGTCCTGCCTCCCTCCCTGTCCCGCCCCCTCATGCTCAACCCAACACAGTATCTAAACGCACGGCTGACTGCGACAGAGGCGTATGTGTTTGATCACCCCTTGTACACGGCGTTCATGCTCGGCGCGGTGCTCGTACTTGCGTATCTGGGCGTGCGGCGCTGCTTCGGGGACGACTCGGCGCACGATAGAGAGTACGGGTACGGAAAGGAGGGGAGGATAGACTAACTGATCTAGGCTGCCGCTGATGTATGATAGTTTATTCTAATAGGGTATGTAGAGGTGCGAGACTATTTAATGTGGCCGCTAACTTTCGGAGTCGTGACATCGTTTGAGGCGCTATCCCGCATCGCTCATTCGCCTTTTACCTCTATTCTATCCTCAGCACGCTTGCCTTTCCTCTGGCTCAGTGGCTACGGGGAAAGATAAGGATCACGAAACGACAATCCTGTGTTTTCTGATCAGAGAAAACAAAAGCAAGAACGTGCCATAAAAAATGGTACGATGTTCAGCATGGGGAAAACACTGCCAGTTATAAACCATATTTCTTATGTCCTCTGTAAAGAAATAGTTCTGCGCTATGCCCCCTACCAAAGAGACTAAACAGGGCTTCAAGCCGCAGACTTTTCCAACCAGGTGGGCGTCTGGCGCTTTCATTTTAGTATTCTTGCTTGCTGCTGGTGCCTGGCTGGACCGAATTAAGGTGAGTACCCTGACTCGATTCGTTCGGTCCCTGACGAAGAAGCGCAGGACCGGTGGTACGTCTTCGACCCCGATCAACTGAACGAGCTCGCGCGCGCCGCCATCGCCGCGGCGCCCGCGCCGAACGACACGGCTAGCATGATTCAGCACATCGTCACGAACCTCACCCACACGTACCCCACCACGCTCGTCAAAATCAACACAGACGCGAACGAGTGGTTGTTCAACAACGCGGGCGGCGCGATGGGCGCGCTGTACATCGTCCACGCCAGCATCACGGAGTACCTCTTCATCTTCGGCACGCCGCTCGGGACTGAGGGCCACACGGGCGTGCACCCCGCGGACGACTACTTCAACATCTTAGTCGGCGAGCAGTGGGCGTTCACGCCGGGGCAACTGGAGATGGAGAGGTACACCCCCGGCATGATGCACTACCTGCCCAGGGGAACTTCGAAGCAGTACAAGATGCACGAGGGGTGCTTTGCGTTTGAGTATGCGAGAGGTATGTCCAATCAGTCACTTCCCTTTCAACGTGCTGAGCACGACCATGCCGCGGCCCGCAGGTTGGATCCCGCTCATGACGCCGTTTGGACTTGCGGATGCTCTGACGTCGACTCTCGATTTTTTTACTGTGTACCGCACTGCTAGAGTGACCCTCAGAGAAATGGGTAGGAACTTGCTCATCGGGAAAATATGATTACGTACTCCTTGGTGTCCGTTTATTCAAGAAGGGTCTTCCCGAAAGCATAGAGAATAAAGAAATTTATTCAGCCGTCAATTTACATGTGAACTTCAGGCACGCTCGTTCTTTTCTTCCACAACTGAATAAATGAGGACATGAATGATAATCACCATTGAATGGCTAACCGTAAAGGCAAGAGGACATGGAATATCGAAGTTCCATCTTTAAACACTTGTCCTTCGGATCCTGCGGAAATATTTTTAGCAGTGCACATCCCACTGTAGGGAAGCTTATCGGTTCAATCATTATTTCTTTCGGACCGTCTAATGGCTTTGGGGATACCTTTATTATATAAATGCTATAAAACCTGGTACTGAAACGATTTTAAAGTCAGTGGCTCACGCAAAGGAGGTGAGGTGATAATTGCTTAAAGCAGTTGCGAAAATGAGTGTTGTGGGCGTATGTTTGGTGCGCTTCGGCCCGAGTCAGCCGATGGCCTGATGAGTCACTTTTGGACGGTTTGACTTGCTTTTGGTCGTTACTCCTGAATTCGCTGAAAATTGCCCGTACCGGGCGCGGCCTGGACACCTGAATCGGCGACAGATGCACACGGCCTCACACGGCCTCACACTACCGTCTTAGGCATTCTCCTCGCGCCGCTGCCGAAAGACTGCGCCCTCTCAATGCATTCTTTTGTCGGAAAAAAGTCAAATCACTTGCAACGGTTTGAATTAGCTTGAGACCTTGAAATGGCTCACAAGAGGTTGCAAGCCACTCAGCCAAGCATTTGAAGCACTCACAAGCCGTTTCAAGGTACTGTATGACTTGCAAGGAGTCCCACGCCGTTGCAAGACACCCGGGACTTGGCAAGTCTTGAGACAATTCAGAGGAGAAGTGGTTATCTACCCTGGATTACTCCGGAACAGCCAACATGTTGACTCAACATAGTCAAACTCTCTCAAATCCTTCGGTTGAGTTTGACCGCGGCGAATCACCGGGTTTATTTCCAGATTGCCGAGAGGTGTGGAGCTGGGTGGAGCATGAATCCGTTGGTTCGAGCAAGGTACATAACTTGGGTCATGTCCTTCAAAAAATTCCCTGTACATACATGCACAGTTCAATGCTCACTTGAAGCACTATTGTTATTGTAATTCTCCTTAATCTTACTGACTAGCTACATTGTGTACTTCACTGAACTATACAGTAAGAACCCCTTCTCTAAGGGAAGGAAGAAGTTTTATTATTTGCGCCTTGGGACGGGGAATTGCCTTGAGAGAGCCTGGGTGTCTCGGAAGATGTTGCAGATTTCTTACCTCCCTGTTGCAAGCCACTTAAAACCATATGACCTTGCAATGTCCTGCGACATGTCCGAGGGCGATGGAAGCTGAACAGGATTTTTCCGACATTCCTGCTCTGACCCGAAATGTAGAGACTTGGATGTATTACCCGATGTCGAAAACATTCAGTCGTACCTAGCTTCCCTCATAATGAAGTATGAGGTTGGACATAAGGCAGATTGAGTGAGATCTAGACGCCCATACAGTCATAATAATCTCTCGTAGAGACAAAGAGGAAAACTCTTTCCAGAGATACCCCGCAACGTTCAAGGTCAAGGCCGACAGCATTCTGCACAGTCTCTGCTTCACCCAGACAATGATGAAAGTCACCCTCAGCCCAGACCTCAACTAAATTTTCCGATAAATCGCGTGTTAAAAGCAAGTGTACTTTGCCGAGAAGGGCCGTAACACACTCCTCCTTAATTGTGGTTTTGTTGGGTTTGGATAGTAAATTTGAGGCCTTGGATTGGGCGGGTATGTGACACACTGCTTCTGAAGCTTCTATAGTCTCGGGCAGGTGGACTGGAAAGAAACAAATCTTGACTCAAACAATATGACGAGCCAAAAGAGATGACAAATGTTCTTCGACATATCTACACCAAATCGAATCATCGGGCATGACGAGAAGGTCCAAAAGCGAGTCAGCAGCGCTGACACCTCAGCACACCAGTCAGCAGCGCTGACGCCTCAGCACAGCCACAAACTGACCACGGGGGAGCCGGTCCGCAGTATGAAAATCGCCTGATGGCGACCCCCCCAAAGTCAACATACACTAGAACCTGGAACACTAAAGTGTCCAGGCACTCTGTTGCTTCAAGTTCCTTCGACTGCGTCATAATAGAACCCGGAAATTCAGGCTGTGCCGCTTTATTCGCCGTCGAGGATGGGCCCGGGAGAGATGAAACTGGCCCACTCACTCAATAATCAAACCACTCAGCACTGGTGCCACTGGAGTGCGGTGACAGACTTTGGCTTGGAGGTATACCCTCTGTTGGCGGATTATGTTTCAATTCCAGTGCCGTTCTAATTGACATTGTCAAGACCTGCCGATCACTAAGCAAGCTTGGTTGAACATTTCGCCCGACTCGCGATTCTGGAACGTTTAACGGCCCTAGCTATAGACGGGAGCAAAATTCCTAATATTGAATTCCTAGCTCTCGCTTTGAAACAAATCAAATCAATAACTTCTAGAACCCGTGTATCTGGTGAGGGACGAGGTCCGAAAAAAACTTCGCCTAGCAATAATGGTATCGACAGACACAAATAAGTATACGTTGGCTCCTACTCAAAATCCGGGGCAATCTAAAATGCGCTTCTTGCTTCGTTTGCTGCAAAACTTTGAACTCGTTAGCTGGGTTTACACCACCAAATTCTTTGACATCGAAAAAGTGGCCTCTGTGACAGATTTGGACGGGGCCCGGAAATCCTCTAAAGGCCTCCCTGGTTTTCTCTGAGCTCCTTCATCGATCTCCCGATCCTGGGACACGTAGATGCGCATAGGCATTGAATCTGCCTGGGAGGTATGTCCAGGAGTAACCCGCGTTTTGCGAGCATTCAAAGTAACCATAGCACTATTGGAATATCTAGGTAGCGGCGTCAGCTTTAATTTCTTTCTGAACCATTGAAAGCACTCGCAATTTCCCCAGAACGTAGGCGCTAATGGATAATTCAGTCAAATGCAATTTGAGGTTCGAAGGAAGGTGCTAACGCGGGTAAATATTGGAAACTGATCTTGCCAACCGTTGCCGCGCACAAGGCTAGGGTAAGAGCCCCGCACAATGCGATAGCAGAGCCTGTCCCGATGGTATTCATGATCAATTTGGTGAGCAAGCTCTCCGTGTCCGAGACCATGCTTTGATTTTTGGCCTGGGAAAGCTACATGCGACGGGGTTCATACTTGCAGAACGAATAGAAGAACACAAGACGTACAACCCACAGCATGCAACCGGCGACAAGAACGTCCGCCACAAAACTCGCTGCGACCCAAGACTATATTGAGGGATTGATATTAGAAGGCCAACCGGATTGTCTGAGAGGACATACCGAGAATTCGGGATGCAACCTTTCAAGATTCTCTGGGGTCGGGTTGACTTGAAACTAGTAAAGGTTTGACGACTTCAACAACTGCACACAAAATTTAACCCAAGCTATTTTCTTACCACGCCTGAAACTACTATAGCAATGGTGCCTTGGGCGATCGCGAGCTGAAACAGTCATGTTAATGCAATCTCTGGGTGTAATTGAAACGCACATACAAAAATAATCAAGTACACGCAGGCCCGGATGATTGTGTGGCTGGAGAGCGTCCAGATGCGCCTGTGATGGAATAAGTAGAATCGAACACCAAGATTGGATCACAGACCATGCGTAAAAGAGCTGCACTACAGCGGCAACTATGATTACCTGTCAGTACAGTTTATGAATCGGAATAGAGGACTTCACTGATACCAGCCATGACTGGGACAGTCATGAACGACCACGGAAATTGCAATAGAGCGGAGGGTTGATTCCAGTTGGTGACCAGGTACTACCATGCTTGATGCGTGGTCGTTGCCGTCTGAACCAACTCCAGAAAGAAAATGGTATATACTACGGCTTGTTGGACATCGGATTTTCAGGAATCCCAGACAGAACATACCCAGCACCCGGATGACTTTGATGTCCTGGGGAAAGTTCTGGTTATAATAATCTGGGGTCGGCAATAAGACAACGATGGTGCAAAGGATTTGGCAAAAGAGTCAGACGAACAACATTGAACAATTAGTGTTCCCATGCCAAGCCAGTTGCAGGCGTTTCCAACGAACTGGCATAAAAAATGACATCTAATTGAAGGCGAAAGACGGAACTGAAGCCTACAAGTGGTGCTATGCTGAAATCATTTCACTGTAGGGTCAGCCAAAAATCATCCACAGAGACGAGCGGAACGCACACTGGGGTCGGGTCAATGTTGAGAAAAGACATGATGGAATAATGGATGAGCAAGTACGAGTGCGAGCCGGGTTCGGTGGGATCGGTGCTTGAGTATATATATGAATGTCGTGAGAGCCGCGCCTACCGTTTCGGCACAGTCCGCGATTTGAACGCAATCCTTATTCGACGGCAGGCATTTTCCCGGCGGCGCGTGAACAAAAAGCGTCAAGTGGCAGGCATTCTGTGATCCACAATAGTTCCACAATCTTGCTCAAGCTGATGGAGACGGATACTGCCAGTGAACAGAGGATGCTTCTGCCAGAAAGGTTCGCAGAGCAATGTCTGGACGAGGAACTGCAAATTCGCATGGATACATCAGAAGGCGACGAATCATTTTGGGAAGTTGAACGAGGAAACCCGGTAGCGCGTGGGTTCGTTGCGGAGAGCTGTCAGCTCGATTGCGAGGATCCGGGATCTCTACCAGTATTTCGGACATCCGAGGATCCCGAGTAGGCGTTGGGTAATTTCATCCAACTTGGACCCATTTCGCTTTCGTTTTGCTTGCATGTCATTGCTGTCCAAAAAAATGCCGATGGACTGGGCCCATTTTTTTTTTCAGTTTCCCGCCAGTATGCATAGTTCTTTGCCGGTCGCACGTTTTCGCGATGTTTGACTGCCTCTTCCGCGCACACAAGCGCGGAACAAGCAATCACGAAGAAACTGTCCATGCGATAGATTCGAAGCAAACAGCTATGTATTGGCCAATTTATGTAAAGTCCTCGGGAACAATTATTATGCCAGAACATAGAACCTGATGATCATAAATCCCATGTATCATATCTATTGATGTCTAGAAATATAGCAACAAGAAGAGGGCAAGTTGTGGTGATTTTTGATGCAGTGGAGTGCATCGTCGCCGCCGCCATTCTCCGACTCATCGCGTACCTTCAATTCCAAATCAAGCGCCCCTCAATGATGCGGTCCGTCAGTCGAGAAAATTGACAAATCACCGCCCGAGGTTGGCCCAAGGAATTCCAAAAGAGCTTGTCGGAGTTTATCATTGTAACTATAAATGAACGTTGACCGATTTCATCTCCGGCGCCCCTATCTCGAGAAAAATCCCGCCGCTTAGATCCGGATCATCCGCTGGTGGGTGGCAGTGCTGGAGTAATTATAACACGTGTACCCAACTCCGGGCCGAACCTGGCCGCTTCTTTCATCTTCTTGCTGAACCAAGTTTCAAGGCTCGACGACAACTTCTCAACCGTAACCTGGGTTTCATCGTGATGGCTTATACAGCACAACATCCTTAGCAATTACTTGCACCAGCTCTAATTCACACAAGTCTTCCCGGCTTCAAGTTGCTGAGTGTTCCGGCATCGGCGGCGTCCCCAGGCCACGAACTCAGTGGTGGATTTTAGCAATTCATTTTAAGATGGAAACTCGCCCTAAAATGGCCCAAATTGTCCAACCGACTCAGCTTTGCTTAGCTATTCGTGAACATCGTTGATCCCCGCGAGGACTCCGCGCCCACTCGCGCCCACGAGAGAAAAGCCGCGATGTGTAACAGCGCTCATACTCTCCACCTCATCGCTAGATGCCATCCCGACCCACTCCTCAAGGAGTGAGCTCCTCGACTTTTCATGCTCCGCCTTTCGACCATAATCTATCTATTCCGGAACTATACGAGTACCATGCGCTAAACAGTCCGACCCACCCGGTGTTCATGTATTCCGACGTGGAAGCCGGTACTTCAAAATTCATTACCTATCGCGAGGCATGGCAAGGCATTCGTCAAGCTGCTGCCACCGTCTCCCAGCACCTCTCGAAGTTGACCGTTCAGGATGAGCCGACGAAGCAAGGACCTGTTATCGCTGTGCTTGCGGTAACAGGTATGATATTCACTGTTTTTCATCAGTGTTCTAACGCGGCTTCGCAGACACCCTCAGTTACATTTATCTACTCATTGCCATAATGAGCCTCGGCCTCACCGCATTTCCGATGTCCCCGCGAAACAATGCTGAAGCTACAGCCAATCTACTCAAGAATACGGGCGCACTGAGTATGTTCACCAACACAAATGGTCCCGTCAGCGACCTCGCGAAGGAAGCGGTTGCCCTACTTTCTAAGGACGGGCTGAAACTTGATCTTCTGCCCATGGTTCAGTGCGAAAATTCGACGCAGGTGTTGAATGCTGCAGCTGGAAAAGGACCCAACAGATCGAAGATAATGATGTCATGCTTATTCTCCATTCTTCAGGTTTAATTTCTCGGGCTTGTCTCGGGCACTCTTCGTCCTCGCACCCACTGACTCTCTTCCCGTCCAGGCACCACGGCTTTCCCCAAGCCCATTCCAATCACGAAGAAAGGTCTCATCAATTTATCGAACATCCCCTGTAAGCTGCCTGCTCGCTATTACCTCTCCCCAGCACTTAGACCCTGGCCCCTTGCAGGCTATGGTGAATTGGATCTCGTCAATAAGCGTGTCGCTGCGCACACAAACCCCACCTTCCGTAAGTCTCATGATAGTTCCCGGTAATTGGATAAATAAGCCTCCGGGTTTGGCTAGACGCCATGGGTTTGGGGACGTATATTGTAAGTTTGATGCTTTTTCTGTGGCTCGTTGTCAACCGTTGGATAGTGGCCTGTGAGAGTTCTCTCGACGAAGACGTATCTTGATATTGATTTCCCAAGCCATCGAGCGGCGCCATATTCGCGCTATACAACCCCCGAAAGCCAACGATTCCGACACCCGCCAACTTTCTCGCTAGTTGGGTTGCAGACAAATGTGACATTGTTTTCTGCGTACCTGTTTTCATCGAGGCGAGTGACTACGATCGTTACCATCTGCACCGTCGTTTGACTGTTCTTACCCAGGCCTGGGCACAAGACACGAATAATATTCCGAGGCTCAAAGCACTCGAGTGCATTGTTAGTCCAGTCAACAAAACTAATAACCCAAGGGATAATTACGCCTCTTAGGTATTCTCTGGAGCCTCAGTTAAAAAGAGCATCGGTGACATGCTCGCGGATTCGGGTGTTGTTATGCATCCTTTCTGGGGAAGGTACGTCACGTCTGGATCAGATTGAGGACACTATCCATAAAATCTCAAACAGTACTGAAGTCGGCCCTGCTACCATGTTCATACCTCGGGACGCACCTCCGGTAGGCGAGTGGGAGTACTTCAAGCTCTCCAACCATATCACGTTTTCCATGAAACCACGAGAACATCTGGATAATGTCTTCGAACCTATCATGATTGTGTGCACGTTCAGCTTAAGCTTTTAACGTCTGGTAATCGCAACCAATGCATCCTTAGCCCACTGAAATCTGCTTCCCGCACATACTGAATACGGTCTACGACAACAAGCCAGCATTCGATGTCGGAGATCTTCTTGAACGCCACCCAACTGACCCTGCGCGCTGGCGGGTTTACGGACGTAGCGACGACCAAATAATGCTGTCCACTGGCGAGAATGTGCGTGATTTGTTCATTGTAAAATCAACTCCTGACCTCTGCAAAAGGTAAATCCCCTCCCAATCGGTATGCCATCGACATAACCTACTAGTCGCGAAGGATTCTGATTAATGATCTGATTGTTTGTAGAGGGCATTATATCGCAGGATAAGCACATAGCTTCAGTTATTATGTTCGGGAGACATCGGCTCCATACTGGACTTCTCGTCGAGCCTACCCCGGATTTGTTGTAGACGCAGGAGATGCAGAGGAATTGGTCAAATTCAGAGAATCAATATGGTATTAAGCATTTGTTCAAATTTCGCTGTTTGCTAATTATCCGCAGGCCTTCCATAGAAATGGCCAATTCCCGAGCTGCCGTATATGCTCGGATCAGGAAGAATGTGAGTTCATTTATATCCTTCTCCTTACTGTATTGAGTTCGCGAAAACAGATGATTATAACTGCTTCCCCTTCGAAACCATTCGAGTACACTCCCAAGGGCACCCCACGACGTCCCGTGACCCTTCAGCTTTATTCGTCTGAGATTGAAGCACTATACAGTGCCGAGGAGGTGCCCATGGCCGACCGCCAGTTCCCAGACCGGGCGTAAATCGTGCCCATAGAATATTACGAACCGCGGATTCTACGCGGTAGACAACTGCAAGACAAAAAGGTACTCCTTGACGAAACAGTGGATGTAATACAAACATCAGTACTTTACATCTACATACAATTGTTGTGGCTTTCAAATTTATGTAATATACATGTTGTCTTTGGTTCTTCAAAGTTGCTCTGGCCGCACTCACTTAGGCGCACTACCCCCACTTCCACCGCCGCCTACAGTCCCGCTCGTTCGCAGACTCGGTGTTCGGCCCACGCGTACGCCGCCGCTGCTGCTCGGGCGTGATCCCGAGCGTGCCGAGTGCGCAGAATTGGTCGACGCGGACGACGCCCGACGGTGACGCTGCATGCGCGCCGGGTCGACGTCGAGGTGGGCGAGGCGCGCAAACAGGGAAAGAACTGCATTTGGGAGTCATGGGTCGGTTAATATAAAGACGAGAGAACGTACTGTCGACGACGGAGACGATGCCGGTGAGGTTGCCCGGGATGCGCGCCGACGAGACGATAGGTGAGGTGGAGCCGCTTGTATCCCGAGTAATAAAGAGACGTTGTGAGTTGGCTGGGTACAGGGCATGTAATAAGTGGGTGTGATTCGGTAGATGCCGATACGCACTAGCGAGGAGCTTCTGAATGGTGAATGAGAGGAGGGAGGTGGGAGAGACAGCATAGACTGCGCGATAGTCAGCGTATGAATTCGAGAAGGAAGGGCGCCGTACCAGGGTATCGATCCACGCCATCCGTAGAGCCGTCGGGTGCTTTGATCAGGGTTACAAACTGGTTGAGCGGGGTGCTCAGGATTTGATTGCTCTGCGATGGAACGACAATACGGCCGATATCGGTGACGCTCACTGCGCTGAGAAGCACGCCTGAGTCGTCGTCGAGAACGGCGACGCTACTGACGCCCTCCTCGCTCATGAGACGCATTGCATCGAGCACCGATGAAGTGCTCGTAGCGGTGACCACCGCGGAGAAGAGGTGAAGGGAGGGGAGGGAGAGCAAGTAGAGGGGCGTCGTAAGGAAGGAGGCGGTAGGTGCGTATGCAGCGAACCAGGCAAGGAGGCGGCGGTCCGAGACAATGCCAAGGAAGGGCCCCGCAGTTGGATCAGACGAGCGTATGAGGACACGGTGCGCCCCGCGAGAAAAAACTTGGAGGAGCGAGATAAGAGATGCAGAGTCGGGCAGCGACTCCAAAGGGTTTTTCTCAGAGAGGTCTGGAAGTAAGGATGTTTTAGAATACGGAAGGGGTAGACACAAAATGACGCACTGCTAACAAGATGAATAGGAACACGGCCTGCACGGGCGGCAGAGACTATTGCATCGACGCGGGGATTCTCGAGCAGGTCTTCACGCAAGAGTGTGTGGCGGGTCGCCGCCAGAGTCAGAAAAGCATTGAGATCTGCGAACTGAAACGGTGGGTGAGCAGTATGAGGAGACGGAGGGATTTGCAAACATCGAATAGTCCAACGTAGGGATCTTCATTGGGCTGCGCAGCCTTTATAGCGAGGCATAGGATCTTCTCAGAAAGAAGGAGCTACAGAGGATTAGCGCCGACTCTACCAGCCACAATCTGGAGGCACACCTCGCAGGCATCTTCAACACTAGTTTCTGCATCGATCTCCACGATGCGGGAGTCGATGAGATCTAGGCGACCGCTCAGTAGATGCCGCAAGAGACTGGGAGCGACGGTGTACCTTTGGCGAGGACGTTCCGCCAGTCTTCGACCCACTGTTGAGCGTTATCGGGCTCGTCAGCGACGACTTGAGGAGGGTCGATGGTGAAGGACATGCGTTTGCTTGCGGCCATGGTGCTCGGTGCGGAGGTCCATGCACGGTCACGTTGGTCGCGCCTCTTAAGCCACGCCAACGCCGAAAAAGGAAGGAGCCACTGAATTTCGTGCCAAGGAGTTCTAGTCTACACCGCACGACTCTCCGTGCACAGTACAGATATCATCATAAATCCACCAGCCGCCATTTCTGGTAGAACGTATGCATGAAACACGCGTCAACTACTCCGCAAGAGGCCCACAGGAACCTTGCGCATCTTCTCTGATTTTTGCGTACTTGGAACGAGGTACCCACTAAGTGCCGCCGCCAGCGCCGCGCGCGGCTCCGCGTCGTCTTTCGGGGCGGGCAGGACCTGCACGATGACCTGAGACTCAATACTGTGGATCTCGACGGTGCGGTTCGGCAGTAGAGCGGCAATATACGGGTAGTCGAGCACGACTGCGCGCGGATGGGCGGGCCACTCGAGCGTCCCGCGCACGGGGTCACCCGCGCCGCTAATGAAGACACCAAGCGTGCTTCCACCCGTCCATGAGAGGATGAGAAACTCGGTCGGATTATCTCCAGTAACGCAGATCCCGGGTGAGCCCGTGAAAGGCTCAACGGCCTGCGAGACTGGCATGAGGGGAGTGAGTTCTGCACTCGCGAGGTCGATGATGCCGTATTGCGTCTTGTCCGCGATACAGAGGTAGAGGCCGCTTCGCCGCGCGAGGACAGCGCCGGTCGGAAGGGGGATTTCCTGTGCCGATGGCTAAGCCACAACAGCGAAATAGGGTGGCATGAGATACCTTCTGGTAGAATAAACGCTCGCGCAAACTGTACATGGCAATGGTGCTGCGCTTTATAATGCAAAAATCGACGGCCTCTAGAGCAGATATGGGGGTCGAGAGTGACGGAGCTGGGCGCTTGAGGTGGTTTTGGTCGACAGCAAAGGCGACGACATGGCGGATAGGTTTGATGACATTCGCGGGTACGACATCGAGCGCCGGAAGGGTGTAGAAGTGAATCTGGTGGTCTGAGAGTACAAGCGCGCGCGATATGCTGGGCAGAAGGACAATTTCATCGACGGGCTTGTCATTGGGCACGGATTGACGCGAGATTATGCTATATGCCTCCAACGTATTGGGGTCATCGGCCTGCAGCGCGAAGCGGATGAGTTCGCCGTTCGTGCAGCCAACATAGATCTCCGAGCCAAGAGCCTGTGCACACCGAGCGTTGCACTGTGCAATGAGCGTTTGCAGCTGGAATGGAGGGACGTCGATGGGTTTGGTTGGCGCAGAGGTCATTACATACCCCAAGGCGAGGACCAGAGAGGCGCGTTCGCGGTTGCTGTAATAAACCTCGCTCGGGGGAGGTGGTGGATGCACGTGGCCGCGACCAAACATACGCCCACAACACTCATCTTTGCACCCGCTTTTGGCAATTTCAGGCAAGCCATCTCTCCTTGATCTTTCCGGGCATGCTCGAAACTACGTGCCTCTGCTGGACGGGTATATTGAAAACAGCAGGAATAACAGTGGACAAGCACGCTGCAGAGCCAATCTCTACAGCTCTACAGCTTTTGGCATCCTGGCGATGACCACTGCCCAGACCTCTCTCCGTTTGCCCGTCCCAGCCTGCGCTGAAAATCTGTACCCAAAGTTCATTACCCAAGCCCTTCCCCAATCGATGGCGAGTGCGGAGGACCTCCGCACGGTGACTCTGCGCGACGATACAGGGCATGAACTCGTATCGGCCAATTGCTGCATCTGCGGCCCACGTGTGCTCTACTACAGCATCGTAGCTTGTTCTGTCCTCTCACTCTCGCCCTCGACGCTAATCGGCAACAAGATCAGGACACACAAAACCGAGAAGATCGCAGCCGACATCGTGGACCGACTGTTAAATAATAGAATAATTCATGTCCTGCTCTCTCTAGCTATGTGGAGGGGTAGATGATGAACAATTTATCAGCAGAAACCATGATGGCAATCCGAGTTGAAATGGCTGAGAAAATGTCTTTTGAATTGCTTGAACACATGATCCTTTTTTGGCAGTTTGTAACAAGCCTCCGAGATTCACCGGCTTGCTCCGACCTATCTCCTCACAGGAAAATGTCGGTTACGTAAGAGCACATGACTATGGAAGTATAAATGACATTCAAACATTCCGAATTATCTGTGAGCGTCTCCACTTCCAACGGAGATCCAAAGCAAAGCCCACCATGAGCACCGGGACCAAGCTCACAAGTTCCCCGAGCCCCGCCCATCGCGGCTCGATACGCACCTTTACAAACACCCCTGCGGCAAGCAACAGCGCGGCAATATTATATAAAGCACACCATCCCAATGCAGCCACCATATGCTGGTGCGCATGTGCCGCCACATCCAGCGCCCCTAACACCCCACGCTGCAGGTTCTCGCCCGCTACAAGCGCGTCTGCCGCCGCCACAGCCACGTCCGCGCCCGCCGCCACACACAGCGCCATGTCTGCCTGCGCGAGCGCCGGCGCATCATTCGTCCCGTCCCCGACAAAGCACACGCGCTGCCCACGCCCCTGCAGCTCCTTGATGAACGCCACCTTGTCCGCCGGCACACATGACGCCTGCGCGGCGTCCGGGCGCATTTGCAGCGCGGCTGCGAAGCGCGTGACGGCACCGACGTTGTCGCCCGAGAGCATAAACACACGTTTCCCGCGCGCGGCGAGGTCCGCGAGCAGCGCAGGCGCATCGGGGCGCGGCGTGTCCGCAAGCCCGAAGGCGGCGACAAGCTCCCCAGCGAGGGTGACGGTAAACAACGTGAGCCCGATGGCGGTGAATTCCTGTACGAGCGGATGCTGCGCTGCGCCAGTGAATTGCGGGCTGCCGCCGAGGAGGGGGTATCCCGCGAGCGTGGCTTTGACGCCCATCCCCGGGAGGGAGAGAATTCCTTGCGACGTGGCGGTGCCGGGCGGAAGGGTCAGATGCGCAGAGACGTGCGTGAGGACCGCTCTGGAGATGGGGTGATCGTTTGTCGAGGTGAGGGGGTGTATGATCTTCTCGACACCATGCACGAGCAGCTCGGTCCTTTGGAGGGAGAATATTCCGCGCGAAAGCGTGCCGGTTTTATCGAAGACGACGACGTCCACATTGTGCGCGCGCTGGAGCGCTTCAGAGGATCGGAAGAGCACGCCTTCGTGCCGGCCGGCGCGGAGGGCAGTCGAAACGACGAGAGGCACCTGAAGAGACATACCATGAGTGGGACAAAGGAGCGAAGAAAAAAAAAACCCCCCACCGCAACACCGATCGCGCACGGACAACTGACAACAAGAATTGCTAAAGCGTACTTGAGCCCATCGACCGCCGAGGTAGTGGTGGAGAGATGCCGACCGAAGAGATCGACCAAAAACCACACGATAAATGCAGCGAGCGAGGACCCCGCGCTGATCGGGAGGATGCCAGATGCGAAACGGTCGGCCACATCCTGGAAGCGCGAGCGCGTTGCGTAGGCCTGGCTCACCAAGCCCGCGACGCGCGTGAGATAGTTCTCATGGACCAGCTGTGTGATTTGTATGTCCAGTAACCCAGTAAGGTTCAGCGTCCCCGCCGTGACGGAGTCCCCGACCTGCCTTAGGCGCGGTAGACTTTCCCCGGTGACGGACGACTCGTCGACCGAACCGACCCCCGCGATGACCATCCCATCAGTCGGAATGAGCGAGGCTGGCCCTATACGGACGACATCGCCGTAGTGCAGAAGACTGGCGGTGCACAATACAAAGTTAGCTTATCGCAGCAAAGACAATATGACATATACCTACCGAGCATCCAACTCTTTCGTGACAGTGGATCCGTCAATCTGCTCAACCAAAATTACATTGGAGGGCTGGAGCTGCTGTAACGCCCGTTTGGCGGAGCTGGTCGCGCGGCGAGTAGCTGCTTGGACGAGTCGCCCGACATAGACGAGGGAAACGATGAGCGCAGCCGTCTCAAAGAAGGGGTCGGTGAAGGGCTTCCCGGCGACCGCGCAGGCAAATGCCACCAGGGAAAATATCCAGGCTGAGAGGGTGCTAAAGCTGACTAGGACCGACATGTCCGCCGTGCGGAGGAAGATGATGGCGCGGAGGGAGGATGAGAGAATGGGGAAAGCGGCGACTTGGATGAGGGTCGTGAGGACGACAGACGCGATCCCATAAGCGAGTGGCCGCTCTGGGAGCGGAGCCCACGCGAGGATAAGCACGGGGATGGCGAGCAGGACTATTAGGAGTGTACGGAGAACGATCCGGTGCAAATCCTGCAAGACGCGATCATCTACTCCGACTAGAGCATCGACTGGGAGAAGCTGGGGGCCGTACTCTGCGAGCTCCGTGAGAACTTGGCGAGGCTGACGCGCCCCGTCTCCGCGAATGGGAAACGAGATTTCGGTGAAGCCCTGCAGCTCGTTCCGATGACGCGGGCTGAGCTGCGTGAGGGCATGCGCGGGGGGGACGCAGCTGAAAGTGACTGGGAGGGTAAGATGGGTGGAGGGCCGGGTGTCTTCCGTGCCGATGGCTTTGACCGTGAAAGACGTGGCGCGAGCGACGTAACGAGCGATCGCCTCGGGTGTGACAACCTCCGGGTCATACAAGAGAGATGCGACTGCATCGAGGTAGTCTAGGTGTACCGGTTTGACGGAGGGAAGGCGAGCCAGTGCCCGGGTAACTTTGATGCAGCAGTCGGCACAATCCATACCCATAATGCCAAGCTTGAGGGGTTCGCATGAGGCTAAGTGGGTCAAGTTGTCCGATGCGTGGTGGGTAGGAATCTGCTCTTCGGGTTGCTTGCATTTGACCACCAGGCTTTTTTCAGTATGCGAGGAGGCATGCAGCATGGCTTCTGGGCGCAGACGGATTCGAAGAGGCGACAACACTTGCGGACTGTGGCCGACAGTCGATGGGCAGAATTCTTCGGGAGGAACGTCCAGTCGGATTCGGCATCTGAAATTTACGTTGGGCGTTAATGGTTTGAGGCCAAGAAAGACTAAGCATATACCAGGGAGTGTTCGCCCAATAGCCTCCGGATGTTGGATAAGGATAGCAATGCAGCAAGGGCAGAGGGAATCTACAAACAACGTCAAGACCATTTGATTGCTAGTAGTCGATGATGGCTTACCATCGTCATCTTCGTTGTCAACGCGCGTTGAACCGGGGGCCCCGTTGTCATTCACGAGATTTGTAGCTTCGCCCCTCTCCAGAGGCGGTGAACAGCACCCTTTCGCACAATCAGAGTTATCAGTCGCCGGAAACGGTGGGGGCTTCAAAGGGGACGAGCTACAGCCTTGCTGACACGCTGCGGTGGCCGTGAGCGACAACGGCGATTATTAGGGTCTAGAGGGCTCACTAGCCTCTGCCTCTGCCTCCTCCTCCTCGACTCCACTACATCTATAAGTGACCCCCTTCCGCATTTTTGAATCCGAATCCGAGGTTGCGACACCGGAAGAAGTGGAACAACACTCTTTCTGACATGGCTCACCGTCCCCATCTACATCCTTGTCGTCGTCGCTGCAGTTGCCACAAGTGCTTTCCTCACGCATTTGTGAAGTCCCCACGATCACGAGGGCTCCCGAAATCGAATGTGGGAGCTGGCGCTACGTGAGCTTGCGAAACGGCTAGCTTGTGTTTATGGGACACGCCCCGATTAGGGAGTCCATTATGTAATCGTGTCCCGGGACACGGCGTGGCGTTGTTTGGCTGCAGGTTTGGTCTGTTCTTTTTTTTTTTTTTTTTGTGGAACGTTGGGTAGTGGGGGGCAACAGCGTTTCCGCTTCCTTCCGGTGCTGTTTAGCGCTTGCGCGCTTCCATACACTTTCAGGCCAATATAATTGTCCGCTCCCCACCCGTTAGTTTGAGGCCTTCAATGGACTAGAAACCCGGCCAGAGGATAATAAACCACCCGAGGAAATGCGCTGCCGCACTCGTGCCCGAACTTTCGCAGCACGGCGTGTGGGGCTTCGATTTCGGCAACTCAAGGGCTCAGCGGCGGACCGCTGTGCCCCTATCATTGTTGACTTGACCGACACCCACTAAAACCTCGGTCTCCCAGGTCCAGTCCTTGGGGAGATTGTCCTCATTTTTATCACGTTTCGCCATGTTCCTAGTACGAGCGCTTTCTTGATCGCTTTCTTGCCGTACTTCACGGCATTGGTCATTGCACAGTCCAGTCTCAGTCTGTTGTTGATGGACCGGAGCCATCTGTTATTTTTGGTCTGTTCTTGTCTTCAAGTTAACCGTTAAGTAGCCTCTCTTGACAGACTCCCTCGCTCGTTCCTCGTTCTGAAGTTAACCGTACTGTCTTGCGTACTGTACTGTCCCTTGAAGAACACGTCAACGGAATTGGTGGATACCGCGGAACAACAAGTCGCTCGAAACCGTTTGATGGTCGACGCTGAGCAGTGCGTTCCGTAGTAGGTATTCGCTTACCCCATCACCTCGTCCGCGTCGTTTGAGTAGTGCAAATCAGAACTAAAATCTTCAAATTTGTGTGGAGAATATTCGTGCCGTTACCGTTGGAGTCCATTTACAAGATCGATTTGCACTCACTGCCACCTCAGCTTGAACGAGCGTCGTGAGCGCGATTAATCAGTACGGAGTGGATCGAGACGAGCGCATTGCGGAATGAGAACGTCGGTCAATCCAGCCTCGCCTTCTCAGCGTACGCTTACCTACGATGTCCAAATTACAGCCAACTCTTCGAGCTGTACCTCGCTGACACCGAAAGGTCAGTGCCCCACGGAGATCAGACTCGGAGTGGTCCAATGATGCTGGTTCGTGAGGTTTTCAAAGCTTGTGCGGTACCTGCATGTACTGTGCGTTTTAATATACGCCTCGGCCCGGGTGACGCAGGGACCCTGTTCCAAAGACCAGGCAGAGCTTGTATGAACTCAGTAGCAAATTTGAGGTAATTATGTAGTTTCTCATCAGGACGCGTCCCTAATCAGGGATACGGTTACGGTGGCGCGTTCTATTTGCGGCGAATGTATTGTTCTATGCCACCGACGCTTTGGCTCTTTCTCTCGAACATCCATTAACTTGTCTTCATCCAGCATGAACAACAGTGCCGCCTTAATCGACATGGCCGTTGTAGCTGCTGGCCCGACGCGTCTAGCAGCCTACATTGAACAAGTACGCGTCGTTCATTTGTCTGAAGCCACATAGAATGACCGAAACGCGTTAGAAATTCACTCCCGAGGAGATACAACGAGGACAGTATACTATCCAGAACACCGCAAACTGGCTCGACGTCAATGATTTCACGCGCTGGCTCAATCCCCCTACTCCCTTAGCCTATGTCCTCGGCTTCGGCCTCACCCCGTCGCAGATGCGCACGGTGGCGCGCACTTTGCTCGAGTCGGAACCGGAGACGCTTGCGCAGTGTAAAGACGATCACGACTATCATTACCAGCTCGTCGCGTACGCACACGCGAAGAACGAGAAGTGGGCTTTCCTTCAGACAATCGACGATGAATCGAAAGAAGTGCACTACCTCTGGGTACTGTACGTCGTGCTGTCCTGGGATGGTGGACCTCCACAGTGTGTTATGCCAGACGGGACCATCCGGCGCGTCAAAGACGCGTTCAAA
Organism: Mycena latifolia; assembly: GCA_029289555.1. Classification (NCBI taxonomy): domain Eukaryota; kingdom Fungi; phylum Basidiomycota; class Agaricomycetes; order Agaricales; family Mycenaceae; genus Mycena; species Mycena latifolia. The sequence goes on along the minus strand of JARJLE010000441.1, from coordinate 3,293 downwards.
TTCGATAAAGTCAAGATACTCTGCCAACGGTGGCCACAGGGAGTCACCCGTACGTTGACTCTGTGGACGTGTATCATCTTTTACTCATTGTTAAGCAGCACCTAAATGGTTGGTGTCGTGCTTGCAGAAGACAATCCAAGAATCGAAACTATAAAGAGGCACGGGAGCGCAGGAGGTGGTAAAGCGCATAGAAACGGGCTAATGGAAGATCCTTGGACGTTTGCTTGCTCGCTTTGAGAATGTAATTAGTAATTATTATACATGTCAATGGAGATGCTCAATCCATGCCAACGTATTGAAACTGTTTCTTGAAGAGGATAAGGTTCAAGTTGAGGCTCCCGTTTATTGCAGATTGACGAAGGATGGATGCCATCGGCCGGAAACGTACATTCGCGTTTAGAAAAATGCTGCCTATCCTACAGACCCTCTATCCGGAGGGCTCATCCGCCGTGCCTGGTTACAAAGCGCCTTGGCCCTTCAAGTATTTCTCGACCGTCTCAACGATGATTTGATGGTCCCACTCTTGTTTGAGGCCGCTGACCACGATGACACCTACGATACCCTCAACGCCCTTGACCCGCACGGGGAAGCCACCGCCGTGAATTGCATACTGGCCCGCAGTCTCTCCGAGCATGTATTTCGCCGCGAACTTAGCCTCGTCGCCCTGCATTTTATTGTGCATGTACCACGAGGAGCGGCCCCATCGAAGGACCGTCATGCGCTTGCGGGAGACCCAGAGGTCATTGTCCGGCTGAGTGCCCGACCGCGTAACGGCATGAAAGAGAAGCTGGCTGCTGTTTGCGAGAGAAATGTTGATTACAGCAGCATCAGGAAAGTCGAGCAGGCGGGAGCGCAAAGCATTGCCCAGTGCCCAAACTGTCTCGGCGGTGAAGGTGTGAAATACGAGGGCCTCTTCGACGGCAGCGATCTCGGCGATGTCTCGAGAAGGGTCATGCAATGTTGCCGAGGACGACATGGTGGGATGCAAAGGGCGGCGTGACTGTGACTGGTTTGCGCATCCCGCCTTCAACGTTAACGCGTTAACCCTGACCGTCGACTCTCAGGCTTGGCCGTTTCAGCGTTGAGGCATTGAACCACGCAAAAATTAACTTTTCCGATGTTTTACCTTCGAGGTCACTTGTCTCGTCCACCGCTCATCCTGTCTCGTTCACTCCATGTCTCAATTCACTGTCTCGTTTTCTTCCACATCTCAATATTCTGTTCAAGCTAAGAGACCTCCGCGACGTTTGCTTCCACCCTATCTATCCGATGTCTTAGACCCGCTCCGCAAGGCAGCATTTTGCTCCGCACTGCACAAGCTCCTTTCGCTGGACTAGACAATTTCTCCTTTCTTCTATCCACCATGCTCTACCCTGCTTCCTCCGGTCTCCTTCTCCTCCTGTGTGCTGCTTCCGCTGTCTTCGCAAGTCCTCTTGACCCCCTTCAAGTCGACCGGCCTCTGTCCACTGGCGCAAATGATACTTTGAGACAGTTGTCAGTATCATTTCCTCCCCTTTCCTGCGCTTTATTCAAGGTGAATGGCAGGCGATGCGGAACTTACATCGCTGTCGATGATATCCTGTTGGCCGAACAAGAATTTAACGCGAGTCAAGTACAGTTACGTCGGGATGGCCAGGGCGGGCCCATCAAGATTAAAGTGGATTCCCATCTATCTTATTCCGGGCTTCTACTGATCTGCTGCAGGTATACTGGACTGTTGTCAGCGAGGATCACACATTATCTGGAGGATATATACCGTGAGTGCACGCACCGCCGACCGTATATCGTCACTGACAATACCTAACAGCGACTCCCAAATCGCCGATCAGATTGAGGAGCTGAACATGAACTACGACAACTCGTTCATATGGGAGCTCATCAACACAACGCGGATAGTCAACGCCGACTGGTATAACAATGCTGCCCCTGGCACGCCATAGTAGAAAGCCATGAAGACCGCTCACCGAAAAGGCGGACGCCACGACTTGAATGTCTACTCTGTGGGTATGTGATACTGCTTTGTCACTTGTGCGCCTCCTTATTCTTTTTCGGCCTAGATTCATGTCAGGACCAGGCCAGGGCCTCTTGGGTTACGCTACATTCCCATCCGCGTACAAAGCGAACCCGAAAGATGATGGCGTAGTACGTCAAAGCTCTTTGCGCCGCGAGAGTGATGCATGCTCATGCCCGCCTTTCTTCAGGTCCTCCAGTATGCCACTGTCCCTGGAGGGTCGATGACGCACTACAACCTCGAGCATGTACGTCTCGTGCCGCTTTGCCACCACGCTCGAGCCTGACCATGCTCGCAGACGCTCACGCACGAAGTTGTTCACTGGATTGGTTGTACCACACATTTCAGGTCCGACCCATCCAGCGTTTCCGTACTCAAACTGTTGCTGATCCTGCAATCCAGGGCGGGCTGCTCTGAACGCACCCCAAATTCCGGCGGGGACTACGTGAGCGACACTCCCGCAGAAGCGTCGGCCGCGTCTCAATGCTCGATTGGTCGAGTTCTTGTCCGGGCAGGCGACTTTCGACCCGATCAGTACGTCTAAGCTCTTCTGACTACGTGGTTGCAGTCTGATGAAGCCAATTAGACAGCTATGGACTACACATCGACGCGTGCATGGATCACCGATGGCACAGCCGGCTCATGATGGCGGTGTACCGCCCGGGACTAGTATACCCCCCCCCTATGATTACTTACTGTCCATAGCAGAGAATTTCCCAGTGCGACGGTGTCAGTCTATCACAACGCCTTCATGTTTCTTTCAGGGCCTGATTTCTTCCTGCGCAACAACCCATACATACTAAGTTTGGAAAAAAAGGGCTAGGCTGCCGTAGTCAACGTTCGAGGAACGGTTCCCCACCAAGCAACGCGCGACCTTGAGAAGAGGTTCTCTAACTTATTATGCAAATCAAAGTTGGATTGCGTGGAAAGCAAGACAGGCGTATTGAATACGGGACATTCCCACTAAACAAAGAGAGGACGACCGCCAACCGCATCTATGCTGGAGGGAAATAAGGAGTAGAACTTAGAAAGTATATGGAACAGAAGAAAACACACCTCATAAGCCACCGACAAACACAACCACGACTCGGACAAGTTTTTCACGAGGAAAACTCAAAGGGCCCAAAAATTGTATCTGAGCCTTTATGCGTCGCAATGAGAACGAAGCCCTCAAGGCCCGCACCAAAGAGAGCGGCATCAGAAAGAAAAGAAAGGGGAACCACCCCAGACGTAGGTAAATGCCTCAGAGCTGGTGAGACTCTGAAACGGTGATCAACCGCCG
>JARJLE010000440.1:0-40860 GCA_029289555.1 Mycena latifolia | reverse complement strand
GGCCCTGGGTGCAGCACGCATCCAGCGGCGTGATAGATACTGCTGGGACAAATTAATGACTAGTGCGGACGCCGCGCGGAAGGAGGAGGTGCGTACCGACGCGAGGTGCTGGAGCGCAGTGGTACTGGAGACGCACGGACGTCCGCAGCGTCAGCAGCCCTCATTGAAATTCCGGCACCTAACGAACCAGCGGGTGTCTGCTATACAGCACGAGCGGACGCACAAGGCGCACACGCGCGGGAAGGAGGGGCTACATACACACCTGCACGGTAGCCTCCCCATTTCGATGCCTTCTCGATTCCATTTTCCTCATGATGACCGCGGACGCCCGCAGCGCGCGCGAGGTAAGGCCGCCAGTGTGTATCGGCGCTATTGGATCTTGATCACCACGGAGACGCAATCAGCGGCGGCGCGCGGGGGGAGGACGACGCAGACGCACGTGTATGGTATGGGCGACACGCGATAGTACTCGCGACGGAGGGAGATGTGCAAACCACGCCAAGGCACCGACATTAGTACTCTAGACGTGATCTTGCCGCAGCCTCGCGACTACGCGGGGGCCAGGAATGGGGGCGAGGCGGGCTTGCGAGGATTAATATTATGGAGTGGACGAGGGTGTGCACGTCGGAAGCGGATGTGACTGTGGGTGTACGGGAGTGGGAGGGGATGGTGGGCATCTCCTTGGCGCAGGAAGAAGCGTTACGGTGGGGTCGGTGTGCAGCCGTGGGGTTACGCTTGCGCGACGGACGGCGGCATGGGAGTGCCACGGGGTGTGCACGGGAGCACGAAGAGGGTGGGGCTGAGCGCTGAGGAGGGATGAGCGCAGTCTCGAGTGGGAGGAGAGGAGTGCGCGTAGGGACGTATGGCGGCTAGCTAGGGAGGACGACGGGAGAAGGCACGTCTTCTCCTGCGGCCGTCGCGCGTTGCTGAGACGACGCGGGGATGCGGCGTGCCTGAGGGACGAATGAAGGTGAGTCGGAGTCAATAGCGGAGGCGCAGAAGATGTGCGAGGGCCATGCGTTGCGCAGTGGACGGAATTATCAGCGGGTATCGGTGGCTTCCTCGTCCGATTTGCTCCTTCGCCACGGGAGATGCTTGAGTCGTCGGGCGCAGATGAGAGAGACACAGATGAATTATATGCTCATGTTCGCCAGGAGGAATCGCGCTGAACGGATTCGCGGTGTCGCGAGACACATCGGCGTCAAAACAAGAAGATATTGCACAGCCTCTGGACGTCGGATCGGGTCCCGAGTCTTGCTTCCGAACCGCGACTCATTTGGAGCGCGTCTGCCGAACGCGTGTAATCCGATGGCTGAGCGCGGGAGGCTTTCTGCTTCAAGTCCAACTCATCTGATATTGACCCATTGCCCGCGAATCTTTCCATGTCTCTCCGCCCATGACGTTACGCATCTGCACGGCGCGACTTCTCAGCTCTCTGAAGATGGTGCAATGTGCAATGTTACAGGAATGCGCGCTGTACGAGTTGTCCAACGAGGATGGCCTTGAGCCGCCACTTGCAATTTGGGTCGACGATGAAGTTGCCCCGGAGTTCCTCGAAGCGTTCTCATCAAGTTCTCATTTCCGAATCTTCTGTGTTTGGATATTTCAGGCCGTACTCTCTCACCCAATGTCCTATCCAACTGTTGTCCGGGTCAAAATTCAGCATAGAAACTCTCAAACTGAGCGTTCATAGGTTCGGGAAAAAGCTTATCCCTCTCCTCCGACAGCTTCCCTCTCTCCCAACATTAGATCTGCAGAATTGTGGCATCGACGAGGCACTGTTCAAGATATTCACCTACGACCCCCAGGAGCATCTTCCCATTTTTTTGCCCTCCCCCAACTGACATCGTTCACCATCACCGACAACACCTCACATTTGGACGGCCGGATTTTCGCCGATATGGTCGAGTCCGTGTGCGCACACGCCGGGGGGTCAGAATCTTGCCTTCCCCGCACTCACAACCGTTGATCTGGGCTTGCATGGCTCCTTTTTCAACGAGGACGTCGAGGATCGCGTCGCAGCAGCCTCCGTTACAGGTCTCGTCAAGGATGGCGGCGAGCGATATTCTGATAGGCCGGTGCGCTCAAGCTAAGCGGTGTCAATGGATCTCATTCAGCAGTAGCGATTGCGACACCAAACCCGCTTGATCAAATAATAATAAAATGATCTGCCATTGGCATGTACAGTACGCAGGGGTCCCTTCGTCGGGTCCCATAGCAGCAAGATTAATAAAACTCCGCCTTTTCTGCACGTACATCTGTCGACTTCCTTCTGTCTGTGGATGTGCCTCACCAGTGCGCCGTCCCGAGAATATGATGTAAATTTGAATTGTTGTGTGAACGGTACGCGCAGACTCAGTTCAGACTTCTCCGAGTGGCTTGGCCGAATGGCTTGTCCCGCTTAGCGGAGTTTGAATTTGGCTGGGGCGAGCTTGGGTGGCTTGGGCTTGCGTCTGGCTTGGCTTGTGTCCGATTACACCCAGGATATACACTGTACTAGTAGGTAATTCTCCTTTCACCATTCTCTGTTGCATTGTCGTCGCTGCTTTCCTCCCCAGGTGCCTTCGGAACCACCTGGGCTTCTGTGTCGTCGTGACTAGGGGGCGATTCGGAATCATATTAATCATGGACAACGCACGAGGGTCTTATGCTGCATTAATCGCTTGAACAATTGTCTATTCTAGTTCTTTGTCTCTTCTCATCTCTGGCTTGCTGCGCGATGTGATCAGACTGCTTTCTGAGCTGAACATGCTAATTATTTCGAAGGTACTACTAATGCTTCCACTTCAAATTTATAATAAATCGAATGCCGAAGTGAGTGCCTGTGTTATTGTCAGGTCATCTGACTGCACCTAGTGGAGGAGGTTTGAAAAGTTTATCTCCAAGCCCACAACGGAGATTACCATCCATGGTTCAAAACGTCCCAGAGGTTGTTTGCTGAAGGCAGAATTGCCATGATGTCGAGCGTACTACGCAGACCGCATTCCTCCTTCTCTAGAGCTCACCCATTAGCACAGCACCAATCGGGAACTTGAACCGTACGACTTCTAGTTGAACATTATGAATTCCAGACTTGAGAAGTTGTGTAACTTTGTTGTGAAGTTCAGGCTGATCGGCGTACAGACATGTCTTGGGTATAATGACACAGAGAGATGATATTTATTTGAGCTATTTAGTTAGCATTCAAGCCATTCTTCAAGGGCCCAAGCCATTTTGCGCCAGCCGCCCAAGCCCAAGCCCGAGTGTGATTGAGATATTAATGAGAACCCCGTAAGTGCTGCATTTCTTCTTTGTTGTAGATTACTAAGTCTGCAGTGCAATTCGTTCACACCATGCACCTCACACTTACTTCGGGGAATGAGAATTACTGGTAATATTTTCCCCATACCAGGCGCAAGCCATTTGGCCGGCTTGTGGCACGTGACACAAGCCATTCCTGCGCACCAAGCCCAAGCCAATCCTGCATCGCTGAAGCCGGCTGCGTTACCCAGTAAATTCAACTCTGGTACTATTTGTGAGCATTAAATGCAGGTATCGCGCGTAGTAATGATGGTTAAATGCTCAGCACTTAACCCTGGAAAAGGTTCGGAATAATGCACATTTGATGCACATGTTGAACTTGTCGCGCAGCACCCTGTGTTCATAATGGTGAGACTGACGCCACGCTGTACAGCGGTAAGGCAGCCAAGATGTATTGGGAGGCGCAGTGAGTAATTAAGGATTAGTTTTCAACTGAGTGAGGTGACCTGAAGATCCAATTCGCAGCCTTGTTCGCAGCTGAAATATTTGAGCGACGCCCACCAAGGCATCATGAATGGTTCTGATGACGAGAAAATGTGGGCATTACCTCCTATAATTTCTGTAGCTCGGGCTTCAATTGACTTCTTGGTTGAAGTTATCCAATGTGCTATTTACGAATCAAGGACCCAATTGCATATATATGCCGGTTCAGCATTGGGAAGTAAGTTTCGTTATTCTATAGGCATTCCTAGGTCCAATACCACAGGGATATATCTAGACCAACAAGCCACGAGTTTTCTGTGTAATCCACTCGATAGCCCATCGTTGATCCCGCGGAGCGACGGAAGACCACTTTGCCAAGGAAATCTGGGAATTCGATGGCACCAAGCTCAAGGGGAGAGTGAGAGAATGCTACTACGACCTGGGGAATAAAGGTATAAGCCACCATGAGCGCACAATGCGGTCAAGCCACTACTTTTATTTGGGTGATGCCAAGCCGGCGGAATGGCTTGCCAAGCCGGCTAAATGGCTTGCAAGCCATTCTGCCGGGCTTGGGCTTGGGCTGCCACCAAAATCCAAGCCCAAGCCGAAACAAGCCATTCCGCGCAGACGCAAGCCATTCGGCCAAGCCAAAAATGTCACTCTCCACTCAGTTTGACGCCTTTCGACGCCAATCCCGATTTCCGAAATCGAAGAGAATTATTCAGCGGCGCTGCAGCTTACCGAGGCCTTCAGTCAGCGTCGAGCTCCCTAGCGAGCCTTGTCCTATCCAATTGACTCGGAGCCCGTGTTCTCTTCAATTATATTCCGAAAGGTGGGCGACACGCTGTCATCGCCTGCCAGTCGCAAATTCTCAATCGCGCCTTCGATTGCGGAGACTCCTCGCGGCCAATAGGAACGCGCAAATTTCAGAAAACGAAAGGCAGGTTGGTTGAACGGCACTTCCACAGGACTTCCACATATGTGTCACACTTCTACAGTACGCAGAAATTGAATTCTCCGTTGTAGACTGTTCGGTCCGCAAGAACTAGGCCTCCCGGCCATGGGTGGAATTTTCCGGGCGAGCCATTGGCATCCCACGTCAACGAGCGTTGCGGTGGCTCCCGACGCCGTCCAAATTTATAACACTCAGCGGGTAAGGATCCGCGCCGTGGCATCCGACTAATAATGACGCTGACTCTATCGTCACGGATCCCAGCCGCGGTCCTAAATCGCGGGAAAGTTCCATGAGAAACCGCTAAAAGGGTGTGGGATTCACAAGTGGTGCTGCGCGTCCTGCGATGCACACTTTCCTGCGCCTGTGTCTCCCTATCCTCGCAACTCTCGTCGCATATGGCGTCTTGTACTGCGCCCGCACACTCTTCCGCGAGCTTACCTCCCCGCTGCGAAAACTTGTCGGCCCGAGAAATCCTAGCTTGGTCTTCGGGAATTTCAAGGAGCTCGAGGTATGATGTAGTCGCTGTGGTTTGGGGGCGCGATCCTGACAGTACACGCTGCAGAGCGTTCCTTGGGTGACTCGGAAATGGCGCCAGGAATTCGGGCTGACGTTCCAGTTCCGGGACCTGTTCAGTGTCCGTTCAGCACATCCCCAACGCTCGTGATTTACTGAACTGACATGGACTGCAGATACGCACGGTCTACACTGCGGACCCGATCGCGCTTGAACATATCTTCAAACACAATCTTATTTACCAGAAACCGATTGCTGCTCGTGGTAATGGGAATAGCATCGTCGGGAAAGGTGGGTGGGATCTTCAAATATCAGGATAATGAGATGGTTAGCTCGATAAATGTAGGGCTCCTTGCCGTTGAAGGAGAGGACCATAGGCGTCAAGTAAGTCCCGTTCTAGCTGCGCGTGCAACCTGCACTGACGAGGTCAATGCGGCAGCGACGAGTCATGGTACGCCAGCGTTTGATGTTCCGATATAACTGCTGGTATGTATGGGCGGCAGAATCCAGCATTTGGCACTACACAAATCCGGAACCTGACTGATATGTTCATGGAGAAATCGCTTCAGGTGATTATTACGGATTATATTTAACTCGGAAAATAATGGCGTTGAAGCTCCGAGATGTCTGGATGCAACAAGTCCGAGAGAACCCCGCAACGCGGATCGACGTTCTGTCGGGGTTGAGCAAGATGACACTAGACGTGATCGGGCAAGCAGGTACGTTTTCCACCTCTGCCATTGAGCTAAGCTCTGATGGCGGCCCGAGAATAGGGTTCGACTACAAACTCGACAGCTTGAATCCCGCAAGCGGGCCAAACGAGATCCAGGAGATGTTGCATCAACTTTTGCATGCCCCCAATGCAGGCCGCGCGAGCAACCTCCGCAGGATGCAGCCCGCTGTCCCACTTCTACGGCTTCTGGTAAACCGCAGCGCCTTCGCCTTGCATCAGCCGTTACACTGACGTCGTGCCAGCCCCTTCCCGGGAGCAAATTATTCAGAAACGCGCGCAAGACGCTGTTCACGGTCGGGAACCAGATGATAGCGGAGAGGAAGGACGCTCTAGACGCGGCGGGTGAATCGAAGGACTCGCTTTCTGAGGGCCGGGACTTGTTCTCGCTGCTCCTCTCCGCCAACCTGGATGCGGAACTGCCGGAGCATCACCGAATGAGCGACGTCGAAGTCATTGGCCGTCAGTCACGTTCACACTGCGAAATAAATGTGCTCCTTGCTCACTTGGTTCGCCAGAGATTCCGACGTTCTTCCTCGCGGGGCACGTTACCACCAGGTTCGTTGGGGGGAGAATCCTTAGCTCTCTTTTATTTACTGAGATCCTCCAGCTCGGCTATCTCCTGGGCGTTGCATGCTCTATCCATCAACCAAGCCGCGCAGGCGAAACTCCGGGAGGAATTACTCACCCTCCCCACCGACAACCCTACCCTCGAACAGTTAGACTCCCTCCCGTACCTCGAGTGGGTGGTCAGGGAAACGATGCGCGTCCATGCTCCTGTGATCACACGTCACCCGCCTGGCCATGGCAGACGATGTCCTGCCTCTGGGGACTCCCTACACTGATACGGATGGGAAACAGCATGATACTGTGCCGTAGGTGAATGTGTTCCCGCACTGGGCAACTTCCTGATTTTGGATTAGGATCCGGACGGGACAGATCATTCGCATTCCCATCGCGGATGTCAACACCGAGACCGGAATATGGGGAGACGATGCTGCCGATTTCAGGTACGAGTCGCTAAACTTGAAGACCAGGAGTTCCGTAGGATGAGTGCTCCCCGATAGACCCGAACGATGGGAGAATATTCCAGAGGCCGTGCACGGGCTTCCTGGCGTCTGGGCGAATCTACTTACCTTCCTGGCGGGTGTGTATCAGTCACCTCTTTGCGGTGACTTAAATCAATATATTTCACCTAGGTCCTCATAATTGCATTGGATTCCGCTTCTCGCTCGCCGAGTAATTGATTTCCCTTATAATTACCGGGAGCTGTAACTAATGTTCTGCGCAGACAAAAAGTACTTCTCTTTGTGCTGCTTCGGGCGTTCAAATTCGAGCGGGCGGTCCCCGATGGCGATATCCAGAGGTCGACTACGGCGCTGCAGTCCCCAGTTGTGAGGAGCGAGAGAGAGAAGGGGAGCCAGATGCCATTGCTTGTCAAGGTATACAGGGCGTAGGGTCAATCGTGGGGTTTCGTACTGCAACGTACATTTTTAGTCTTCAGGAGCCGCTCTTCCTCCGCCCATTCGGTAATCAAGTGCCTCAACTTAGAATTCGTGGGAGGTTGAGCTTGTCAACCGGGTCACATGGCCACTCGCGTAGCACACCGCCAAATAAATCATTGCGAAAACCATCGCACATGTAAATGGCGGCTGCGGTGTCTCTATTTTGATTATATAAAGTAGGCTGGATCCAGCGTAGATTCCCTCGCTCTATCGCTCATGCGCCCCGCTCCCAGGCCCTCAGCCCGACTCAGAACTACCGGGTTAAAAAGTCTTACTGGCTATTTCAATTCTTCAACACGATCTTTACAGAATATTTGAACTAAAAGGATTCATCTCTCCAGTCTCGATAGACACACCACACTCTGTTGTGTCGGGCGAAAGCTGTGTTACACTTATGCAGATTCGTTCGGCGGGCTATCAATGATACCAGCAAGCCTGTCATCGAGATCAACGATTTTCATCCCCTGTGATGACCGTTCGAACAACGGCCGTGCTGCTTTCCACTGATTGGCAGCACTCTGCATGTCACCCTGGAGTTTTGAAAGATCCCCGAGTCGCAGCATGCATTCACCTCTGCTGCGATGAACATCCAGCTGCGTAAACCCATCTAGTGCCACAGTGAACAGGCTGTAACCTGTATCCCGATCGCCCTGGGCCAGAAATACATCTCCTAAGAACTGGAGAGCCTTATGAATCTCAAGCTTCTGTTTCAGCTTAAGACTATTTCCCAGGAAGGTGACCGGCCAAGTAAATGAAGTCTGAGCTGTGGCAGTCCACTGGGAAACATCGCCAAGTCTCTCCAGGCAGTATGTGACAACTTCGGCATCTCTACCCCAGGAGGCTGCGAGGCATTGTTCGAAAAGCCTGTTGGCTGCTAGCAAATCCCCTTCTCGAAGAAGTAGGGCTGCTTCAACAGTATCACGGAATGTTGTTACGACTGAAGTTGCCCCGGTCTTCAACAGTGTGTTGGCCATATCAATATTCCCCTGAACAATGTGCTTTGGTGCTCCCAGTTCTACATCTAGCTGGGCAATGTTGAGTGAGACAAAGGCATATTGGAATTTGTCCTGCTCCATGGAGACGTTGTCCATGATTTGTTTTGTAAGATCTCGTGCCTCCACATACTCCGATTTACATCGGTGGACCTCTGCCTGGCAGTTCGTGATGGCATTGCCAAGATCTCCACCAGACATACCACACAGGCTGAGGAGATGTCTCGCCCTCGTGGCAAGAGTAATACTGAGACCATAGTTGCCAAGGAATTGCCAGCAATTTGACTGAATTCGAAGCGCCCACGCTTCCCGATACATATCTGCAGATATGTTGGCCAGCCGTTGCACCTCATATGCATGTGTGCAGGCCGCAAAATAGTCGCCAGTGTGAAAATCCCTCCATGCCAATTTCGTCAACACAGCGGCCTCTTGTTTCGTGTTTCCACGGGAAATTGCTAATGCTAGTCCAGTTTGTACAAAGTGCAAAGCCCCAGGATGATCATTCAGGTGGACCCGATAGTACTCTGCCACATTGACGTAGAATTGGCCTAGGACATATGGTGTTCAGCTTGCGATAAAACATTTAACATACCACCTACATTTAAGATCTGTATCATCAAAGTATTCCGAATGTGCAAGTGCTTGTTCCACGAGATGTTTTGCGTTGGGAATGGGATGGATTAAATGTCCTGAAAAAAGTTGGGTGACAAAATGCACCTCCAGTCTATGGTTGCTGGGCCGAGGGAGAACATCGGGAATCTGATGGATCAATTGGAGCTGTCCACGGCCAGTATGTCCACTGAAGCTGTCGAACTGGCATATGCAGTCGATGGTAGTGACCAGGTCAGGGTTATTCAGGTTTAAACCCTGTACAAGGATACTCTGTATGTTGGCAAAATTCGATGCTATCCGAGCAACCATCGCAGAATTCGAGACCGTTCCAAAATATGTCTCATGAATGTCGATGAGCTTTTTGAAATGCGTGACAAGGGGCTGAACCAAATCCGATGTAGGTGGGTTGGTTTTGTGCATATATTCCCTGATGGGTACCAGGGCCTTGAGCCGTTTCTGGTCATCTGTGTAGGCCAGAGCTGTGCGAAGCAAAGCTACCTTGCATGCAAGAACATTGGTGATTGGAAGTCTGCTCTGCATGAGCTCTACATCCGAAAGCCCATCCGGGAGGATGGAAAGTAGGCTCAAGAGATGGCGAGACTGTGGCAAAGACGTAATTTGAGAGCTGGCAAGCGACAGGGAAATCGATAAATCCAGATTTGACCTCTTGTCATGGCCCTCAGATAGTAGTGTGGTCCTGTCTGTTTCCCAGCGAGCTAGCACACTAGATACGCCCTCATAGTCCACCAAGTTTGCCATTAGATCAATTGCCAGTGGCATGTTGTCTGTTAGAGCAAGAATTTTGTCAATGTCTTCAAGAGCATGACCATTGTCTGCAATATCTATGAAGGTCTGACGAGCAGCATCTCGGGCCAATGGTCTCAGTGGTTCCAGAAATGGGTGGGTCCACTGGACATTGAAAGGCCGTTCTGCACCACGCATAGTTATCTGCAGTTTCTTGAGAATATGAATCACAGAAATTCGGTGACTAACTTACGATCAATGCTAGATGTTCGATCTCCGTGAGCAAAGACAAGAATTGTTCCAAGTCCCCGCGGGTTTCACTTGGCTCCCAGATAGTCTCCAAATTGTCCAAGATTAACAGGGAGGGTGGGCTACTGGTGAAATGATGAATGACAGGCCGAGACAAATCTTGTCCTGGATTAAGCCCTATGTGTGCGCCAACAAGGGCAGCCAGCTGAACACTGCTCGATGCAGCATCACAAGCCACAAAAACTCGATGCTGGTCATATCTGGCAGATATTTCGGGGTGATGGAGAATGGCTCTTGCAAGACTCGTTTTCCCCATTCCTCCTGCTCCCAGGATAGCGATCCGTGGGATAACCTTCCTAAAAATATGGATGATAGTTGAAACTTCAGAGTCACGACCATGGAAAATCTTGGGCTCAGATGGTAACAATGAAAGAGAGTTTGAGCTGGAGGGCGGTCAAAATCCTTTATTGTATCGAGATTCAGCGTCACATACCTCTCGTGGGAGCTCCAAAGAAATCGACTGATCTATCGACGAGAAGGGGTCAATGGAGTTCGAAACAATGTGGAGCACCACACACCAAAGATCCTCTGTCGGAACCTCCTCCATCTGAAAAGGACGAAATAAGTTCTAGGACTTCTTCGTGCGTTTTCTGCGCGTGTTGCTGCATCTCCGTGACGTCAGTCAAAAGACGAACAGCACCAATCTGCACGATTCCCGACAGTGAGAGATCCGCCAGGAACAGAGGCTCTGTTCTTACCTTGAACACATCCAGGGCTTCTTGTAGTCCCCTATGACAGTCCTTCAGCAATGCGTTGATTTCGCCTTGACGAAAGAATTGCTTGATCTTGCTCTTCTCCTGCTGGGCTTCAACGAACGTATGAATCTTGTGCAGTGTCCTAGAAATATGTCAGAACGAGTACCGACCAAGTATGAGCGGAAGATACTCGGTGAATGCTCCCAAATTGTCCAACATCTTCGGTGATAATTCACCACCGGCGTCTGCACCAGAGGTTACATGAAAGCGGATGATGGCGTAGAGGAGCTCATGGATTTGCTCCAGCATCTGTGTGCAATCATCTCTGTTCCTCTTGATTGACTGTGAAGATTGAGTAAGAACTGTGAAGCTAGAGTCATGTCGATTTTTACCTGTACGGCCGTCAAGAGTGACCTCATTGTGTTTGAGATCGGCGCCAAGAATGGGGTCTTGAAGCTTTGGGAAACGGCGTCCAAAGTGGTAACAGCAGTACCCAAGCATGCCACAATATTGTTGAATCGAATGTGAGTTACGGCGGGCTGAGGGGTCATCTTTGTTGCGTGTATTTTCTGCCTATGGCTAATATCTTTATATGCGGAAATACCGATCAAAAGAAGCAACAACTCAGGATCAATCGGAGTAGAAGCGATGTCCAAGGGCCTACGCCACTACACAGTACTACTAGTACAGGGCGAAATGAACGTTGCCGAAACGTACGCCACCGCCATTGCCGCGTTGCCTGTGCACCGAAGGAAGCATTGCGCGCAAACATCTTTCGCTGACCATCCAGATCGGCGCGCTTGCGCGTACCGCACAGCACGGAGCCTGCACGATGCGGGGAGATACTGTATTTCGGCAAGCTATGTCACATAGCTTGCCGAAAGCGATGTCACGGTGAACAAAGGAACAATTGGTTCGTACGACGGAGTCGTCCCCGTGATTAAGTACCTATTAAATTTGGTCTTGAATTGGGTACTACCGTAGCTCCCGCATTGTCTATAATGAATACATGATGCTTTCATAGAGAAAAATGTACGATCCAACAACATTCGATCCAGTAGAGACTGCAGAGCGAGAGGTATTGCGCCAAACTATGTCGGTTCGCATCTCGGCCGTGATCCGGAGTGAGCGAGCGTGGCAATGTCAATGTTTAAGATCAAAAGTTTGAGCCCCGCGATTCACTCCTCCGCTATCCCAATGGAGCCAGTTAGAGCCCCGCCCGCGGACTTTGGCAATGTGCAGCACCTTTTACTTGCTCAAACTGTGGTCGCCCCGGCTCGGCGGTATTTGAGGCATGAGCGAGCGGATGGGCTAGGCTTGCTACTGTAAATATGACGCACGATCTAATTAATTCTGTTCCAACGCTCGAAAGAAAAGGGATGGGTGGGTGGGAAAAAGGAACGGCGAACGGAGCTCGAGGATGGTGAGTGGGGCTCGTGGGGGAAAGAGAGCGAGGCTCAGCGAAGGCCGAGCAATCCGGAACCGAGTTTGCTCTCAACAATGCGCCAGTGGCATCCGCTCAGCCTCCGCTAAAACAATAGCACTGGGACAGGAAGTCAGGAACTCGGTGCTGAGCTGCCGGAAAGCGGTGCGCGCGTGCGCGACGATGAGCGTGGCTCGCGAAAGTGCAAGACGGGTTAGAGAGAGAATCTGCGGGGCCGAGATGGCAAGGGCGGATCGGTGGTGCCGAAGTGCAGGTCCGGCCGGAGCGCAGAGAGCTCCGGAAAAGCTCCCTCCCCTTGGAACCCGCTTTTACTACAAACGAATACGCTATCAGCGCAGCCGGCGACCCAACAAAGCTCGTGTCCGAGCGGCGTCCGACAGTTGGGAGTTATTCAGGCTCCCGAAGCTCCTTTTAATCCTACATTGGAGTTAGCATCGTATGCGAGTGGAGCTAGCGTATAGACCTGCCGTCGAATACTACAGCCGTTTCGAAAATAGTATACGGGTTTTGATCGAGTGGTGCTCTTCGATTTGTGCTTACACTTGTTTGACGGTGAGTCTCCTTTTGCTCCACACTTTTGTCTTTAATAGATAAGTCTGCTGCGCCATACGGCACAGTGCACGCCTCAGTACGGGGAGCTACTAAAGCACTTTTGAAAAGTTTACCCAATAGTAATCTGAGCACCACTCGATCAAAACCCGTATACTTTTTTCGAAACGGCTGTATTAGGATGGGTAAGAAAGAGGAGTGTGTGGGTGCTCACGGGGAAGGAGGGCAAGATGCTTTTGCTTGAAGTTCCGGGCTTGCACCTACATTAGTGCTATACTGACAGTGTAAATGGAGTCGCTCATCTACACCTTCCGACGGGGAGACTTAAACCACCACGGACTCTAACTCTGGCTCGAAAAGTGGCGCACAAAGGTCGGTATCTGTCGAAATGTCGGTCACATGACCAATCGCGTCGCGAAGGAGGACCACACAGAGGCAAACAGACACTAGTACTGATTTGTGCTGGCAACCGTAGACAGTTATGCTGTAAATGTGGCACTTTCATAGGTGCACATCTGCAGCACGCCCTTTGAATCTGGGGTCGGAGACTTCCATCTTAGAACTCCAACTCCACGTGGAGCATGCTAGTGCGCATACTGTCTGCTTTAGTTCGCGGGCTCCACGACCCTGGTTGCTGCACATGCCATACGGCGTGTGTTCCTTGCCATGCTATTGTAGTCCTGATCGCGTGTGTGTGCCGTAAATGAATACACCGTATATCTGAACATTGCTCCCGACTCTACAGCTGAAGTATTCTAACCAATTCCGGTGATATATACATGTATATAATGTACAGCACGGTTGCTGCCTCGTGTTTCCTACTGAGCGTACTGCACAGGGAGGAATACATCTTCTACCTCGCCCCCCATCTCTCCACAATATTTTGTCCAGACACACTCCCAATGCAGTACCTACATCTTCATCTTCGCGCAGGAGCCGACAGTTGTGATGCCGCTAACTGCCGTCAGCTGGTGGACATTGTCTGGGGCTGCCTCGCGATGATCTTCGCGTCGACCTGGGTGGCCGTGCACCCCAATGTCCCCGCACCGGGACAAAGCTGGCTGAGGCTTACGCTCCGTAGACTCGGCATTATGCTCATTACGATCGTCGCGCCGGAGCTGATCGTGTTCTTTGCGGCGCGGCAGCTCGCCGTCGCGCGGAGGTTTTCCAGGCGTGCGTAGTCCCCTGTTCTGCGATCTATCCGTTGTATCTCAGACAGGCGTAGGCTTTGGGATTTCGATCGCGCATGGATTTTTCTTGAGCATGGGCGGATTCGTGTCGTAGCTGGGCGGGCACCCCATCACGACGCTCGAGCAGCTCGAGGACCCTCTGCTGGGCCCCGCGTACCTGGCTGACATACGGGCAGTCGAAGCCGAGGAGATAGCAGACAGGAGCAAGGGCGACGCGCTGTCGAAGGGGACCGCGCTACTGCAAGGCCTGTGGTTCATCACGCAGATCGCCGCTCGCTTCGTCCGGCGGCTGCCCATCAGCGAGCTCGAGATCGCCACGCTCGCGTACGCGGTCGTGAACGTCTTTACGCGCGTGCTGTGGTGGGCGAAGCCGCTCGACGTGAAGCAGCCGATTCGGATTGGCCCCGCGCGGGAGGACTTCTACCTCCTCCCCTGTGGACCCGACCGCGTGCCTACGCCCGCGGCTGGGGGTGGAGGCCCTGTATTCGATCTCGGGCGTGAGCTGGAAGAGATGATGCACGAGGATCGGGACCCGATGCTGATAGGGCCGGCGGGGGACCGCAGGGCAGCGGACGTAAAGCTACCATACACCGCCATTCCTCCTGCTCCTGCTGAAGGCCTTGCGGCGCAGCGCCTAAGCGAGCGGCACCGCAAGTCGGAGACTTTCTTCTGGGGCCCCATCCAAGGCGCATACGCAAACTACCGCCCGCGCTTGTCGACGTCCGTGCCAGAGTTCTGGTCGTCGCCGGACATCCCGCACACGAGCCCCTTCGGCGCGATGCTTGTCGGCAGCGTGTTCGGCGCGATCCACTGTGCGGCGTGGGGCGCGGCGTTCCCGTCCGAGGCGGAGCGCGTGTTGTGGCGCACGAGCGCGGTGCTGGTCGCGGCGTACCCGGCATCGCTCGCCATTCCGCACGCACTGGGCGAGTACTTGTGCGCGGGGCATGTGCACGATCACGTACCTGTGCTCGTGCAGGTTCTTGGGATCGCGGCCTATGTCTTCGCGCGAATGGTGCTCATCGTGCTGGTGTTTAGTACATTGAGGGCACCGGATGCGGGGTGGTTCATAGCTGTTGATTGGACGGTACACCTACCTCACTTGGGGATCTCCACGTAGCATTCCTGAGGTCCTTGTAACTTAGTTTGGTAGATAATGAAACAAAACTCATTCGCGTTCAGAACTGATTGACGATACACTGTACTAGTGAGACCGAATATCAGTGAAACAGTTCACGGGCGAAAGAAATCAACCTCTCACAGATCCACGAGATACCTCAGCCATAATACGCCCCTCCCGACCATCTCAGCGCTCGCCTCACATCCTCAGCTCTAACGGTTGTGCTTCCAACGGATTTTAATCGTCAAATAGACAGTGAATGGGCTAGGAAGCGCACCGGTAGTCGTGCTCCGTGTGGAGCACCGTATTGCGCAGCAAGGTCTTCATATATGTATACAGACAGCCGCGCGTCTCCTCGTACATGAAGAGCGAGAGGCGCTTGACACCCCCGCGGCGCGCGAGACGTCTGATTGCGGGTTTGGTGGTGACGCCTATGGGGCCGCGAGAGAAAGCATGAGGTAGGGACGGGGCGATATGGAAGGCAAGACGGACCAAGCATCATCGTCGAACACCTCGAGATGCGTCGCCGTCGAGAGCGGGGCGGGGCTGGGACGTCTGTGCCAGTCGTCCGGCGAGGCTGGGGACGATGGACGTGAGCGATAGATGCGCTAGTGGTGGTGGATATACCGGGTGTGGGCCACGGCGTTTACGGGGCATTTCTCCGATGCTACACGGAAGACGATGAAAGACGAGTGTGGCGGTTTGTGGGTGGCGATACAGCTGATAGGAATCAACTGACGGCAACATCAGATTCAGAGCTCTTTGGTTTCGCGACATTCGGGCATGCGCTCGGTATAAATAGCCTGTTCAGCAGAAGTGACAGAATGTCGGTGCTTAGCGGATAAATGCGGCTTCAAAATAGTACTGGCACCTAAGTAGCCCGGTTTCTCGTCTTCCCTGAAATGCTAATGCAAGGTGAATTCTGCGCCGTTGAACGGTGAACTCGATACTGAATCTTCGAGGTCGATAACTGTGCACGCGAGTCGCTGGTCATCGGTGGTCCAGCCTGAGGGCGTGTCACTGCAAACTTCTAGAATCTAGATAGAGCAGCATATCTGTAATAGGCGCTAGCAGACCCATGGTATGTGGGTGTAAAGGCGACGTGTAAGGCCCTGGAATTGCACCGTAGGATTCGTTCGACGCCGGTAAAGCAGTCGCGGAGCTTGAGTCAGCCGGCAAGGTGAGGAAGAGTTGAGGAAGAGCGGGACAAATGCCGATCAATCCATCAGCACAGCCCTGGGGATCACACGAGGCCAACGTTTGCAGCTTGATCTTGACCACATCGCGCATTGCCGGGGCTTTCCTAGACGGGCACATAGCCGCTTTGTGTTTCCTGCGCAGAGTATATCGACGAAAGATCTAGGACTGGGGGTGGTTCTGTAGCGGCGCACACCGATAGGTTGCCGATGGGCGACTTATCTCCAAGCAGAAGATATCCATTCTTCCACGTCCTGTGCACCCGTGTTCCAAGATGTCACTTTGCTCTACAATACTCTATCGGATGATTCGGAGCTGAAGTTTATTATGACTCCCGTTCCATAAAGAACGAATCTCTCGGAAAATCTCGCTACTGTACGCGCACCTATACCGACAGTAGGATCTGTTTTTCCAGGAGCTCTGCATCTAGGCTATGACCTTGGACATCGCTTGTGAAATTATCGCTCCTTGGCTGGATTGAGATTCAGTGCTCAATCGTGGCGAGTCCTTCGGCCTCGGGCTACAAATCTAGCCCTGTTGCTTGGCGGTGACACGCACAGCCCACTTGAAACACCTGCGTTTTTCCGTTTTCTCCGCAAGTTGAGGCGGGTTCGTCGGTGACCCCCACTGCTGCGGGGATCGCCGTTAGTGAACACCGGAGCGCCTGGGGTTGGTGTTCCGCCTGGCCCAAGGGTGTCAGCATTATTTATGCCAACGGGCTGGGCGAACTAGATAATTAGGCCAGGATAACAGGCCCATCCTCACTGTTCTCGAGCCCACTCCCTCCTTTAAATTATGGCTAACTTCGTACCTCTACGTCCATCCTCACCTCTTCCGGCTCCACCTTAACTCACATCTCTGCCCGGTAGATGTCATTTCCCAACTGGCACTACGTGACAACACAATAGTTGCAGCTGACGACGAGCACTACGGATACGTGCCCCATGAAAGTATCGCGATCCTGTTCCTGGCCTTGTTCGGTATCAGCACTAGTGCGTCCCCCCGGCTACGCTGCCGCCACGGATTATTCACTGCTTGCATGCTAGTCCTCCACGTCGCACAGGCGACATACTATCGCACATGGTGGCTTCTCCCGACGGCGGCGCTCTGCGGAGTCGCCGAGCTCCTCGGCTGGAGCGGCCGGCTGTGGTCGTCTATCACACCCATAGCTAAGACTCCATTCCTTATCCAGTCAGTCCAGTCACTCTCGTCTGCACCGATGAAGAAATACTGATGTTGATCTTCCGTGGGCAGGATTTCTACAACGATTATGGCGCCGACGCCGTTGCTCGCCGCGAACTTCATCATCCTGTCGCGTCTCGTCCAGACGCTCGGCACAGCGTACTCGTGGCTCACGCCCAAGTGGTGTACGTGCTACAATCTAATTTCCTCGATGCGCGGATTGAACTGAATCTTACCTTATATGCAGATACGATCCTCTTCCTTCCCTGTGTGAGTAGGCAATTACCGTCCGAGATTTCACGTCACGGCGCTCAATGGCGGCGCAGGATATCATTGCACTCGTAGTGCAGGGCGTCGGCGGTGGCATGGCGTCGAGCGCGGTTGATCTCGCGGGTGCAAATGTCGTGCGTTGTACAGTCCTCGCCCGTGCTGTGTATGTAAACTCACCTCGCCCGCGACGCAGGGCGCCCACGTCATGCTCGGTGGGATCGTCTTCCAATTCGGTGCCCGCTCCTGTGTTATATAACAGTCCCACGTTGAATACTGATGTGATTCCTAGTGGCGATAATCATATTCTCTACGCTCGCATCCGACTTTGTGCTGCGCTACGTGCGCGACCGGTCCTTCCGCGCTAGGGACCTGACCCCCCGCGGCGCGCTGACGCCCCGCCTCAAACTCATGATCGCCGCGCTCGCGTTCTCCACCACCGCGCTCATTGTTCGGTCCGCCTTAACTTCCATCTCCTCCCATTGCTTCCGGTTTTCTGACGCCGACGAAATCTGCAGATCAGTGTATCGGACGATCGAGCTCGCCAACGGGTGGGACGGCCGGATTATACACACGGAGGTGTACTTCAACGTGCTCGACGGCGGGATGGTCGTTCTTGCGATCTTCACGCTCAATTTCGCGCACCCCGGACTCCTACTGCCGCCGGCCCTTGTTATAGCGAAGGAGAAGGAAATCGCGCTGGAGAGCGTGGATAGCTCGCACGAGATGTTGGCGGTGTATGGGCGATATACTATGCAAAAAATCGAGGTATTTTACAGGGTTTTTGACAACAACTTACAGCTGCTTTCAAATTTCCTGAATACAACTTGATCCCGTAGCTAACATCTTGTCTATGGTTTACATCTTGGATGGCCAACATCCTCCAACTGGATGTCATCTTGGCGTTCGATTGCCGAGAGCCGCCAGATCATCTCGGCTCCCTAGCGTCACTCGGCATAGCCCGGGGATTCTTCGAAATTAATTCCAGTCACTTGCCAGCTCTTTGGATAGACTCCAGTATAGAACCACAGTTTCAGTGGATCCTCCTGAGTGTGTTTCTTATGCTTCAAGTGTGCTCCTGTCCAATACATCCTCAAGAGCACTGAATTACTTTGAATCATCATTATCTTTTTGTCTCTGTTAAATCTGTTGGCGGTATGAAGTAAACAGATGAAATAGACAGAGAATTAGCTCTCCAAACAGACTAAGGGCCAGTTACATTCATGATAGACCAGGAATGACCTGGTTTCCATTTTGGGACTTCGGCAAAGAAAGTTAAATCAATGTTCCAATCAGTGGCATCATTTGAACCAAATCCGCCTCATTGTGAAGTCACTCCAAGATGCACCCAGGTTAGGATGTCGTGCAGAACCACATGTTTTTAACCTTGGGAAGAGATATCCCCAAGTTCCAAGTTGTCAGCAAATTCATGAATTCGACCAAAGTTGTAAGCAAAAACACTGTTCACAATTGAAAGATGTTCGCTAATATTTTTTGCACACTATATGTGCCATAGCGGTGTGATGCTGGCCAGATTACTTCCGCTGGAAAGTTTAAATCTTGCATAGAGGACACAGCGGAGCTGTTGTGCTGGACAACCTACGTAGTACATTATATATTCTGTTGCAATTCCCCTCCTCTGGAGCCAAGCCGCAATCGTGAGACGCTCAACCTGGTGTCCGACGGGTTCCAATGAATTGTGCCCAAGGAAAACCTAGCAGTGGTGCCTAACGCCAGGAAGGGTTAAAATCCATCATTGTTCAAGTCGTTCCGCAGGGATTTACTCGAAGTCTAATTCCTGTCCGGTCGAGCTTGAATGCTTCAAAAATTACGAGTCCAGACTCCAGAGATTTAGATCCCGTACATTTCAGAGCTCCAGAAATTCCGTATGGTATAGAATGATATCGATGTCGGCAACTCGGCCATGTTGTCACACCACATTATGGGTGACACGTCCAAAGTAACTCTCCCATTCGAATTAGAGCGCAAAATATTCGAACTGGCGGCTCTTTCTCGCCCTGTTTTGATCCCCAACCTCTTGCGGCGCGTCGCCTGGCGCATCAAGCATTGGTGGAATTACACACTGAAATAGAGAAACGATCCGAGCCACTGCTATATTTTACGCTTGTAATCGGCGCGGACGCACTCAATGGACTTCCGCCGTACACCGTAGACACATTCACCAGCATCACGAGCACCAAATCGGTGTCTTTCCTCCGTGACTCTGTCCGCAATTTGATGGTATTTCTGGTTCCACCGTTCCAGAAGAGCACACCCGACTGATCGTTTCGACCTGTCGCAATGTCGGGAACCTTTACATCATGCCTAGGATCGGCGCTGCGTCCGGTGATACCCGCCCTACTTCGATTGATATAATGCCACTAAGGCACCTGTATTGTGACTTTGAAGATCTCCGCAGATTTGTCCCATTCGCCTGGAGTGCTAGTGGCATCTCCGACCTCTCACAACTCACCCACCTCTCCGAGTCGTTTGATGCTATAGGAATTGTCGCACTCTGCCCGTACATCCTGACGGTGTGTCAGTCTCTGCATGCCCTGATCATTCTGCGTCCCCCCGCCACGGTGTGCAGTGGCTGAGCTCCACACCCTCGCCGAGGATCCGCCCTTCGTGATGATGTTGCTGGAGCACTACACCCAGGACTGGCAGAGGGGGATCCTTACTGGTAACGACTACTGGAGCCGTGCGGATTCGTTCATTGGGATATCCGGGGCAATCGATCGTGTGTCCACTTCCATACGACATGACACCTTCATAATGCTCCTTCAGGGCATATTTTAGAGGAGGATCTTAACTAAATCATAAGGTTCATCATTTCTCCTGGTCGCTCACGGTGCGCTCTCTTCCTCTCTACGTTTCGCATGTAGCTCATTTCCCGCCCACTTCTGGTTTTTTTTTTCCCCCATGCGACAGCCTGTCTCCTTGGACGCAAGCAGGTGAATTCACCCCCAACTTCCAAGCATCGGTGGAATCTCAAACGATGGATTTTCCCGAAACCTCTTGAACCCAAACTATCATCTCGTTCGCTCGAGTATTGGCAGTTCTCATGCTAGTAAAACCAATCCGAGTCCGACGCCTTGGAAAATTTCTGTCTTTCCAAGCCACTTTCATCCGTGTCGCAGTCGATATCGCATCTTGGTGTACATTTC
Organism: Mycena latifolia; assembly: GCA_029289555.1. Lineage (NCBI taxonomy): Eukaryota > Fungi > Basidiomycota > Agaricomycetes > Agaricales > Mycenaceae > Mycena > Mycena latifolia. The sequence continues at coordinate 19,969 of JARJLE010000440.1, read as the reverse complement.
CTTTGGTCTGATTCGGTGTTGTGCTTGCTCAATGCAAGGCGTGCATCACATCTCTCTTGAACTTTTCTCTGTACCTTTCAATATGGATTTCTGAACCTTCCGACTGCTCGATGCTCCCCACATAATACTTTTGAAATTGGTGATACTGGGAAGCCCGAGATTCGACGAAAGTTAAGCCCGATGTCACGACATTCAGTTACTCGATCAGATATTCCGATGAATTTTGAGGTGCAGATTGGGATGAGAATCTGTGTGCCTTGGTGTTGGGTTTTTTGCTTCTAGAAGCTGATTGGGTTGTACAGCGTGACGGGAAACTGGGTGCGTGAGCTCGGGTGAGAGACTTTGAGAGGTGAGGGATGATGTGTACATAAACAGTCTATAGTACACTGGGATACTTCCTTAAACCGGCGTTCCTGAGCGGACCGTGCCGTGTAATTTTACCTACCTACCTACCTACCTACCTAGTACCTACCCGGACCACGAGGTCAAACATCAGTTCAGCGGATGACGTGCGGAGCCCGAGTGAACAACATTCGAACCTGTCAGTCCCTGATCCACGAAGCGCCGCTCACAGTCTCAATTCGAAGCTCATTCGACAATCCCTCTGACCCTGAACCGAATTAATCAATCAATGCTGAATCATCCCACCCTGAGGCTGCTTGACTTGACGTGGCAGGGAAGGTCACAGGGCGATCGCATGCGCGTCCGGCTCTCACGAAACTCCGGAGAACTCAAAGGACCGTGCTGAGCGGGCACGCCATAGAGATTTGGGACTGGTGCACTTACTGTATCCCACAGGCTTCTGCCGTCTCGGCTCAAATGCCTATAAATCTGGACCATCCCAAAAACTTCGGTTCCACAGCACCATGCTATCTCTCGCTCTCACACCTATCCTATGCGCAGGCGGCGCTCTCGCAGCGGCGCTCTACTCCTTATATTTGCGGCGCAATCGCTCGCAGTTGCCGCTGCCCCCTGGGCCCGCGAAACTGCCTCTAGTGGGGAATCTGTTTGACGTACCAGCCAACTCTCAATGGGAGAAATACATGGAATGGAGCAAGGAATATGGTGTGCCAGTTCGTTTGCTCTTGTATCCTCTGTGAGAATTGACCTCGTCGAGATTCCGACATCATTCACCTCAATCTCGCCGGGCAGTCGGTGATTGTCCTCTCGTCGTTGGAGGCCACTACAGCTCTGCTGGAGAAGCGCTCCTCCATCTATTCTGATAGGTAAGTGCGCCGAATTCGCCCTCGCTCTAATTCAATGTCACTTCCAGGTCCGACATTCCCCTTGTGACAGATCCAGAGCTCATGGGTTGGGATTTCAATAGTGTTGCCGCGGTCAGGTTCTGAACCCCTGGCGAACCTGAACCGGACCTGAACCGGACCCAAGTCCGGTTCAGTGGCTGTGAGGTTCACCAAACCGAACCCCGGGTCCAGTTCGAGGTTCGAGAAATTTCAGAATTTGCTGAACCTTGCTGAACCGGTTCGAACCTCTGGTCTACGCCCCTGTAAAAAGCATTTGGCAAGCTTTGCCAGTCTCCAAAAAATTGTTTTACCTGCTTTTGTACCTTGTGAGTTAGGCAAGTCTGTCCCTCGCCGTCTGCCAAGTCCACCTGGAGTGTAGAAATATTGTAAACACTACTCAAAAAAAAAAAGTTTCCAAGCCTCACAGTGGGTACTTACAGCTCTTTGCGGAACTTAGGGCGCGGTCCGTTTTTTATTAAAATTTGATGTTTTCACGAGATTGGCTGTTGTGAGCTCAATTCGGGCCCGTTCCTCTTGAAAGTAGGACCGATCGATTCCGACTTCAATTCCGGAGGGCTCTGAACCTCACAATCGTGCGGATGCGTGGGAATTTCCTTTTTCAGAAAATTTCGAGGTGTCCACGCAGAACAGCCATAGTATCAGCCACACTCATCCAATTGACCTAGATTTTGGATATGATATACTCACATAGGTCCCCGAGAGCCCCAAACCCTTTGATGGCGAATATACCTCCTGATTAAAATTTGGTGAAGGCTCCAATTGCAATTAATTTCCTACTCTACACTAAATGTGGACTGTGTCCGGGAAAGCTGATTTGAGCTCACGGAGCCCTCATACATACATCCAAGTGTAACATATCCAAAATTCAGGTTAATAGGATGATTCTTGCTAATACCACAGCTGTTCTGCGTGGACACCTCGAGATTTGCCGAAAAAGGAAATTCCCACGCATCCGCACGATTGTGGGGTCCAGAGCCCTCCGGAATTGAAGTGGGAATCGATCGGTCCTACTTTCAAGAGAAACGGGCCAGAATTAAGCTCACAACAGCTGATCTCGTGAAAACATCAAATTTTAATTAAAAATAGGCCGCGCCCTAAGTTCCGCAAAGAGCTGTAATATAATTTAAACAGCTGTGTTTAAGCCGGGAAGGCTTGGAACTTAACAGTGATAGATAGCTTGGTGGAGGAGGAAATGCTGCAGCAGAGGTACTGTACCTACGTAAACAGCATCTGAATTTATACACGGACAGCTCACCGCAAAAGTATACCTGCTTCTATGAAAGCAAATCAATGTTCCACAGAATGACATGGAAATGAATGGTCTGTGTTTGAGCAATCACAAGGCCAGATACCAATGTCTTCATACCTCAGATTGGATTGTTGGCATCCCGTGGTTTTCCCAAGTCAGAGTAAGAGGAAGGTTGGAATTGCTCTGAGCTAGTGGAGATGCATCAACTTTGATCAAAATATGATTGTTGAAAATTGAGTCAACCACGACGAAGTTCGGGAACCGTTTTATTCTTACTCGAATTGGTTGAAAATCTTTCCAGGTCATGTATCCCGATCCGCATGCTTTCAAACCGGAGCGGTTCTTGATTGATGGCATGCCTAATCCCGCTGTGCGGGATCCAGACGCAGCCTTCGGGTTCGGCCGGAGGTACGGGATTATCTGGATGCGGTGTCTACGTCCGCTCAACCGGCCCACCGCAGAGTATGCCCCGGGAAGCACTTGGCGACTTCTTCAGTCTGGATAACGGTTGTTTGGAGGAATGAGAGCTGGGAGCCATCTAGCGTTTGAAGCGTACAATGGTGTCGCAACCGAGGACACCTATGATGTATTCGTGATGGTAATTTACAGTGGTCCGCATCACACAGAGACGTCTGAGCCAGATAAGGCTCCAACCATTTAGTTTTCATTTGACGATCCGGAGAAATCAAAAGGGAATGGTATTTAAACAGTTTAAAAGCCATCGAAAACCATTTGGAAAGGTATTTGTGGGTGATAGAAACTAGCAAGAAACCCGAGTTGAACGACCGGTAAATTAACCTCTGCAACAGTCACAGTTGTGCTGGGCTCGGGTTAAAGCCAAAACCTGACCCATTCCCAACGTTGGGTGGGGCCCAAGTAGGCCCCAGAGTCGGGCTCAGAATTTTGTGAGACTCATGAGCCGGGGTTTGGGTTTGAGTATCTCGACATAGCCTACTCGACGGCATTTTTTTCATGCTTTCAATAGCCTCTGAAACCTAGATGAGATCCGTTAGTTTCCTTCCGTGGAATTTCAATTACTTCCACATTCAGATTCAACAGGTTGAGTATTGGTTGATAGTTAAACCGGAAGATCCCGTCGCATTGATGGACTGCTCTCTTGATCAAACGACTTCAGGGGCCGGTTGTGACCATGGAAAGACACCTTGAGCTTCATGAGAGGTGAGCTATACTTAAAATACCAATATTTCAATATCACATTCAACGTTCAACCTTGAGGACAGGCATCACAGATTGTTAAATGTTGGTGACAGGCAACGGAAAGGGTTTTGACGACGCTTACATAATGCGCCCAAACACGGAAATCATGGCAGATTCAGTCGGTCCATCCTACAGCATTAACCAGTGACCTTTTGGCCAAACTTTGTGTGGAAGATGATCTTAGTTTTACATTTTACAGAGGATGTCCTGGCCCGATTTTTGATTTTGGACCTGCAAAATCTTCCGAGTTTTCAGATCATTTACAATAAAGTTTCGGGAGAGAAAATGGGAAATCTGGCCGGGACATCCTCTGTAAACGAATTTCGCAAGTGTGCTGCAATTTATTTTATGGCAAACGATCGTCAATCCGTGTGAACCCAAGCACAGGTGATCTCGAGCGAGGGGCGTCATCAGAAGAGGAAAGTTGCCCAGGCTGAACACGATCGACAGATGGTTGGGGAGCACCGCGAGAAGAAGACAAAGGCCGGCCTGAAGAAGGCCGCCGAGATAGCAGAGATCAACAAATGTGTCCCGGTCTTCGATATTGCTCGATTCACAGATCCTGGGATGCTGAAGGAGATACTCGCTCCCCAGCTCGACCTTCAGCTTAAATGGCATCGACTCCGGGAGTTTGAAATGGACAAGAAGACCGAAATTCCGCCGTTGTCCAGGCTCAAGAAACAACAGAAGGCCGAGCTCATTGTGGCCGCCGTAGTGCGTTGGAAGTGTCGAGTGGATGCTGGAGAGGTACCTCTGATGGGTTTTCAAAGTTCCGAGCCAGTGGAAGAAGATAGAGTTATTGTCGAGCCCGACAACGAGGAGGATGACGCCGGTTATGGAGACCAAGAAAATTCATAATTCCTATGACTTTCTAATCATTTAAAGGCATATAATAATTGTAGATACCTTCCTATCCATATACATAATACTTTTGGTGACTCAGATCGGCCGTGCAGGGACTTGAGTGAGTGTGGTAAACGCGAACGGTGGATTTGCCATCGTCCGGTGCGCCTTATGTAAATTCCATCTGCTACAATTCTTCTTAGGTTTCTAACGCTGACGAAATTCGCAGGTCGATTTACCGGACGATCGAGCTCGCGACCGGGTGGGACGGCAGGATCATACACACTGAGGTGGAATTCAACGTGATGGACGGCGGGATGGTCGTCCTCGCGATCTTCGCAACGCTCAACATCGCTCACCCCGGACTACTGCTGCGTCCCGCTCCCGTTACAGAGAAGGAGGTCGCACTGGAGAGCGTGGATATCGTACGAAATGCTGGCGGTGTAATGTTGGCTAGGATACTTCCACTGGAAAGTTTCAATCTTGTATAGAGGCCAGGTCATAGCGCAGTTGGTACTCTGGGAAACCTGGTATATTCGGAATCTATTTCAATTCAACTCCTCTGGGAGCTAAGGCGCACTCCGAGTCGTGAGGTCATCAGTTTAGGCCTGGCCGCTCACGGCTTCCGACCAATTGCACCCAACAAGGATCTGCGTGATGGCTCCGGTCGCGGGGAGGGGTGGATTATGATTTTGTTGAATCGAGATTTACCCAGGCCCTTCGACTCCCGAATATTCACGGCAAGTCACAAGATTCCGGCTGGAACTTGTTCCGGGGGGATTCACTCGAGGTCAGAATTTCTGTCTAATGCTTCGAAAATTGGTTTCAGGAGGGCGTCTGGTCCGAATGATGTCGAACTCGGCGCTACAGCCGCGGCACAGCTCACGTGCCACAATGACTTTGGGCTGACAGTAACCACCACCACAAGCTCGGACGCTTCACACATTATGGCTGGGGCACATCCACAGTGACCCTTCCATTGGGATTACAGCGCGAAATCTTCAAACCGGCGGCTCTTTCTCGCCCTGTTTCGATCCCCACCGTCTTGCGCGTTGCCTGGCGCATCAAGCACTGGCAGGGTTACAAACTGAAATACAGATGCAAGCTCTGGCGATCTTCTTTACGCACGAGCCATTGCTGTATCGTACGCTTGTAATCGGCGGGGACGCACTCGATGAAATTCCTCCGTGCCCCGTGGAGGCATTCACACGCATCGCGGGCACCGAATCGGTGTCCTTCCTCCGCGACTCTGTCCACAACTTACATCATACCCAGCATCGGCGCCGCGCCCAGCAATACTTGCCCCACCTCGATCGATCTAAGGCACCTGTATTGTGATTTTGAAGATCTCCGCAGATTTGGCCCATTCGAATCATTCAGCCATCCCTTGTTCAGCTACCTCACGCACTTAGAACTCTTCTCGGGATTAACCAACGACGACGACGACCTCGCAGCCCGGAGTTCTAGTACCATCACCGGCCTCTCGCACCTCACCCACCTCTCGTTTGACACCACCGCAATTCTGGCGATCTGCGCGCACCTCCTGACGGGGTGTAGGTCTCTGCGTGCCCTGATCATCTTGCGTCCCCCGCCACGGTATGAAGTGACTGAGCTACACACCCTCCCCGAAGATCCGCGCTTCGTGATGATGCTGCTGGAGCACTACATCCAGGACTGGCAGAGGGGGATCCTTACCGGGAACGACTACTGGAGCTCTGCGGATTCGTTCATCGAGGTCGGATATCCGGGACAATCGATCGTATGTTCCCACTTCCAGACGACACGACACCTTCTTTATGCTCCTTCAGGTCGTACCTTCTTTTTAGACGAGAATCTTAGTTAAATCAGAAGGCTCTCATTTCTACCGGTCGCTCACGGTGCGCTCTCTTCCTCTCCTCGTTCCGGATGTGGCTCATTTCCCGCCCAGTCCAGATTTTATATTTATATTTTCGATATGACTGCCTGTCTCTTTGGACGCTGTATGGAGCGAGAATCGGTAGAATCTCACGCCATGGATTTTCCCGGGCCACGAGGTCAAACATCAGTTCAGCGGATGACGCGCGCATTCAACCGAATGAACAATATTCGAACCTGTCAGTTCCTGATCCCCGAAGCGCCGCTCAAAGTCCTAACTCGAAGCTTATTCGACGATCCCTCTGACCTCGAACCGAATGAATGCATTAATGCTGAATCATCCCACCCTGCTTGACTTGACGTGGTAGGTAAGGTCACAGGGCGATCGCATGTGCCTCCGGCCCTCATGAAACTCCGGAGAACTCAAAGCACCGTGCTGAACGGACACGTGGTGGAGATTTAGGACTGGTGCACTTACCGGAATTCCTCGGTTTATTCTTGGCTAAATCACAAGATTCATCATTTGCACTCGTCGCTCACGGTGCGCTCTCTTCGTCTCTTCGTGTCGCATGTAACTCAATTCCCGCCAGTCTGGATTCTACATGTATACTCTCGATATGATTGCCTGCCTCTTTAGACGCACCAGGAGCACTCCACCACCGAGCATCGGTGGAAAGTTCTAGTGATGTTGCGGGCCCGGCTTGGCCTGGAAGCCCGGGCTTGGGCTTGGCTTGAGCGGGCTTGGGCTTCAGATATCCCAAGCCCGAGCCAGAGCCCTGGAAGCCGGGCCTGAAGCCCGCGGCCCGGGCTTGGGCCCGGGCCTCGCACAGTTTTTTGTGCGGGATATGAAGGTAACTCCGCAACAGCACTAAGAAGGGGTACAAGTGCGAAGTCAATACATTATTACTGCATATAAATGTGTACGAGCATATGCACAGTAGAAATATCCCACCTACAGGTCATTTGAGGTCGGTCGCGAGAATGCGATACGTCGTGTATTCATATCTACATTAGAAAGTCCGCGTTCAAGGGACCCGAGGGAGCTTTGCGTCTTCTGGACCTGGTTATTATGAGGGTTGGGTCGGGATTGTCGCCATGATGTGGAAGGAAGAGCGAGAAGCTTGACGCGTACAGTCACAGTTTGTCACGCTTTTTATACCCGGAGACATGCCGAGACATGCCGAGAGACGGTTGAGTTGGAACAATCGAACACGCCTACTTATGTGAATGAAAAATGAGCCCACAAAGGAATGGGACCATTTTTCATTCACATGAGCGCAGACGCGGTGCAGAAAATCGGCATCCCAGAAGCCCGAGCCCCGAGCGCGATTGACCCACCCAGACCCGGGCTTGACGGGCAGGTGCGGGCTTGAGAATCTCAAGCCCGAGCCCTAGGCCCACTCAGGCCCGACGTCGGGCTTGGCTTGGCTTGGGCCTGAGCGGGCTTGGCCTGGCGGGCCTCGGGCTTGAAGCCGAGCCCGTAACATCACTAGTGGAAACTCAATCCATGGATTTTCCAGTGCCACGAGGTCAAAGATTTTCGAGTTCAGCAGATGTGCGGATCCGAATGAACAACATTCGAACCTGTTAGCTCCTGATCCACGAAGCGCCGCTCAAACTCCCGACTCGAGGCTCATTCGACGATCCCTCTGCCATCCCAACTCAATAAATCGCTGCTCTGAGCCGAATCATCGCACTCTGCTTGTAGGAATTCGGGAGGCCTTGAGGGCCTCTTTGCCTTCTCGCCACTTGTTCTCTGCGATTTGAGGTCCACCAAGAAGCGTCTTCCCGTTGAATCAATGCGCAAAGGAAGCACAAGAAGATCTGGCGAGGTGTTGTGTATAGCTGGCTGCTGAAGAGAGGCATAGTTGCAAGAACGACGGAGCTACGCGGAAGACCGGCTGTATTTTCCAGTACTAGTCTCTTTCACTACTTCTTCTGCCGATCATCGCGTCCGCTTATCCTTTGCACACCTTTGGCAGTTACCAGTCGGGCTGTCGTCCGACGCTTCGGGAAACAGCAGGCCATCTCTCGACTTGAGGTGGCAGGGAAGGTCACAGGGCGATCCCATGTGCGTCGGGCCCCTCACGGCACTCCGATGAACGCAAACGAGCATGGTTAACAGAAGTGTCGTGGCGAGGGACAATTCTGCCGGGAGCAGTATGCCTTGATAATCGCCAATTGGATGCAGCTCACTGGAACTACTCATTGTCTTCGACTCCTCCAGAACTTCCGGAATCCTGCTCGATCGTTGAATCTCGAACTACGTCTCCTGCTTCCCCCCCCCCCCTCCCCTTCCAGTTGCTCACGAGCTGTGCTCGTGGAGCACCGTGAGAGCGTTTGCGCTCAATTCAATCCCACTGGCTTCTGCCGTCTCGGCTGGTGATTCACGAGTGTCTATAAAGGAGCGCAATGTAACTACAACATGGCGCGCAATGGAACTAAAAAAGGTACTGGAACCCACACGAAGCTATACGTAAGGGGAGGGGGGGTCATTTGGCGCGCAAAAATAACGGTCCTTTATAGATAAAGGACTCGTAAAATGCTTCGGTCGACAGCACCATGCTATCTCTCGCCATTACGCCTCTCCTATGCGCAGGCGGCGCTCTGGTTGTGACGCTCATCTACTCTGTATATTTGTGGCGCAATCGCTCGCAGTCGCCGCTGCCCCCTGGACCCCCGAAACTGCCTCTAGTTGGGAATCTGTTTGACGTACCGGCCAACTCTCAATGGGAGAAATACATGGAATGGAGCAAGGAATACGGTGTGCCAGCTCGTTTGCTCTTGTGTCTTCTGTGAGAATTGACCTCGTCGAGATTCCGACATCATCCACCTCAATCTCGCCGGGCAGTCGGTGATTGTCCTCTCGTCGTTGGAGGCCACTACAGCTCTACTGGAGAAGCGCTCCTCCATCTATTCTGATAGGTAAGTGCGCGGAATTCGCCCTCGCTCTAATTCAATGTCACTCCCAGGCCCGACATTCCCATTGTGACAGATCCAGAGCTCATGGGTTGGGATTTCAATGTCGGTACGCGCTCTCTCCTTTACACAACGGATAGAACACCAACGATAACGGACTGTTAGCGCTCATGAAATACGGTGTGGATGTGTAATAACCTCGCCGATGAACCTAATTTCGCGCAATCTCTAGGCGACACATGGTATGCTTCTCACGCCAAAACTTTGGAGCGCGACATTGATATCTGTCCAGGCGGAGGAACCGCCGACTCTTTAATAAAACATTCAACGCAAAGCGGCGCACCAGTACCGACCATTGGAACTGAGAGGCTCCCGTGCACTCCTCCAGCGCTTGTTGGACCACCCTGATGCCTTCCTGGATCATTTCTACCAGTGCGTGTTGCAGTGCACGGTATGCAGCAGCTAATTGTGACGTGTCTGAATTGAAGGATGGCGGGCGAGGTCATCATGGCAGTGACATATGGAATCCACGTCCTGCCATCTAACGACCCTTACATCACCGTGGCTCACACGGTGATCGAAACAGCAGGAGCCGCCGCCATGCCGGGGCGTTTTCTCGTTGTGAGTTGCAGGCTACCTCTCATGGACTCGCCTACGGCTAACCTGGCCTCCAGAATTCCTTCCCCTCGTTGAAATATTTACCGAGCTGGTTCCCCGGCGCTGGATTCAAGCGCCAAGCAACAGAGTGGAGGAAGACAGTGTTTGCAATGCGTGATCTTGCCTTTGCGGAGACGAAACGTCAAATGGTGCGCAAACCATTCCTTGTCGCGGCAGTGTACCTAACACTACCCCATCTGAATTTAGGAGTGCGGCATTGCCCCGCGCTCGTTTACGGTCGACAATTTGGACGGCCTCCGGGGCGAAGACGTTTATTATCAGGAAAAAGACGTTAAAGCCTCTTCGTCGACGATGTTCGCCGCAGGAGCGGACACAACGGCATCTTCGCTCAGCACATTCGTGCTTGCGATGCTGTCAAATCCCGACGCGCAGAAGCGCGCTCAAGCGGAAATCGATTCCATCACGGGTGGAAAGTGTCTCCCAGACTTTGAGGATGAGGAATCCCTGCCTTACGTTTCGGCGCTTGTCAAAGAAGTCCTTCGGTGGAAAAATGTCACTCCCGTTGGTGTGTCCATCCCGGCCAATTCACGACGACTGCTCACCTCAGTTTCCAGGGGTCCCCCACCTACTGACGACAGACGATGAGTATCGTGGATACAGGCTGCCTGCGGGCTCCATGATCTTTGGAAACACATGGTGAAGCGTACCTTTCTCGGAATGTTCCAATGTTGATGTGCGCACATCAGGGCCATTCTCCACGACGAAGTTCGGGAATCGTTCTATTCTTTCTTCGAATTGGCTGAAAATTTGTCCAGGTCATTTATCCCGATCCGCATGCGTTCACACCGGAGCGGTTCTTGCTTAATGGAAAACTTAATCCAGACGTGCGGGATCCAGATGCAGCCTTTGGGTTCGGAAGGAGGTGCGGATTCATCTGGATGGGACGGTCATGTGCGCTTACTCGGACCACCGCAGAGTATGCCCTGGGAGACACTTGGCGGCTTCGTCAGTCTGGATCGCGGTTGTTTCCATCCTTGCGACGTTCGACATCAACAAGGCGGTTGACGACATGGGAAACATTATCGAGCCGACAGGCGAATATACTTCGGCGGTGATCATGTGCGCTAGCCCGTTATATGGCACATAGCGACCGGTTGTTTTTGATTGCGATCCTGCAGCGCACCGGTCCCTTTCAAGTGCTCAATCACTCCGCGCTCAGAGGCGGCCGTGGCACTTATTAAAGGAATCTTGTAGCCGGTCCTCCTCTCGTGCTTAAGGAATTATTATGCCAGTGCCAGCACCGTAAACCCGTATGTATTGAAGGTATGAGAGCTGGGAGCAATTTAGCGTTTGGAATGTACAATGCCGGAGTAACTGAGGAGATCTACGATGTATTTCTGATGTGTTCGGTGTAATTACAGTGGCTCACATAGCACAAACCATACTCTAGACAAATGGGGTGCTGAAACTACTGAAGTCTTGAGCGGAAGCACGCCCGGGGACACGGGACCGGGAGAGCAGTACACTGAAAATAATTTTGAATCCCACTAGATTGAAGCGCTGGATACACTAGGTATTTTAGCCTGGTAGTGACAGGGCAACTGGGAGGAATTTTCGAGTCCCGCCCTCCGTCGCGGACACAAACAACCAAAAAGGGAACTGTCGGAGTTTGAAACGCTCCTTGCTTCCACCACCACCATCCCCAAAAGTCATCTCCGATGTCTCCTCTCCTCGCCCTGTTTCTTGGCCAGCGCTCGAACTCGTACTGTGGCCTATGTCTGGTCCATTCTACCGACTTGACGCGTTGCCACGACGGCAGAAAACCTACACGTGATCGCGTCCTCGTGTCTTTGGCTGCATTGCGTGCATGCCGCTAGAGGAATTTTGGGGATTAGGTGATAGCTCAGTGTCGCGTTAGCATATCCGGCCGAATATTGCCGGATATTGTGATATATGATCGTCAGGTCTCAAGGCACCATATAAGATTTAGTACTGTACTTTATGGCGATATTTGGCCCTATAGCCCACAACCTGTCTGAGGGACCATATACAACTGATAGTACTATCACCGGGGGCAAAAACCGACCGACGCACCTGGCTTTCAGGTGCGTCGGGCTTTGCCCCCAGTGTATTGGTGGCTGGGTAGTTGATCACCTAGGCCTTTCGGCCCACTGATAAAGCTCACCGGTATAGTTACCCCGTCCATACAGGTTCAGAATGAAGGCATGCATCCTACGGATCAGTCAAACCCATTCGGCCGAATTTAGATGGTGGTTTGAAGTCACGGTGAATTTGCTTCGGCGGCATGGCGAAAATCGCCGAATCCGGGGTAGTTGACCAGACCCAAAGATTAGTCAAGACCAGAGTTATAGCTACAGCATATCTGGAGTACAATAGGAGGTTCGTATGTATGGTTCCATGCATTCAAATACCGATTCTGAGCTTCTTATCGTGGTTGAATATTTACTTCTGGTGCGGAGAGGAATAGGCAGGATTATTGGCAGCAGCTAACCGAGCACAGCGCAACTGTCACAGGGCGCAGACAGCCAAAATAGCACTTTTCCTTATCGCATCAAGTACATTCCCCAGGCTTAACCGACTCCCAGCGTCTCGCTCGTAACGCTCGTTTCTTGCGCCAAATTCGGAACACCCTGAAGCGAAACAATGCACGTCGTTACTTCCTTGAAATCCTCGAGACATCCTGCTGGACTCGCATGAACAAACAACGAAAGAACGAGGTGTGTTTGCGGAAGCTCATATATTCTCGCTCCATATTTTTAACGTACTACCGCCGCTCCTCTCTTTCGTAGACTGGTAGATTATGTAAGGCAACTTCATCCTCTCGACCTCCCCTCTCCAACGGACGCGGCGTAATCCCAGGTCGTGCGCGCAATGAAGCGCTCATGCACCGAAGCCACACCCCGCACCCTCAAGCGCGACGGCGCGCGCGGCGCACAACCCCGACTTCTTCCCGCAGCAGCCCGAGGCGCAGTCCGCGTCGCTCGTGCACGCGCCCGTGATGAATTGCGTTCCGGTGGGGGATGCGGCGGGCGTGCAGAGACGATAATCTTCCTCCCTTGCGTGCGTATATATTCCATCCCCGTCCGAGATCGCACATGCTCAACGACAATGCAGGATATTTGCACTCGTCATGCAGGGCATCGGCGGCGGCATGGCGTCGAGCGCGGCTGATCTTGCCGGTGCCAATGTAGTGCGTTCTGCAGTCTTCGCCCATGCTGTATATCTGCACTGACCTCGTCCGCGACGCAGGACGCCCACGTCGTATTCGGTGGGATCGTCTTCCAATTCGGTGCATCCCTCCTGCCCTGAACATCGCTCCCCTTTAAATGCTTATGTCATTACATGGCGATACTCATATTCTCGAGCCTCGCATGCGACTTTGTACTGTGCTGCGTGTGCGACCGTCAATCTTGTATAGAGGACAGGACATAGCGCAGTTGGTACTCTGGGAAACCTGGTATATTCGGAATCTATTTCAATTCAACTCCTCTGGGAGCTAAGGCGCACTCCGAGTCGTGAGGTCATCAGTTTAGGCCTGGCCGTTCACGGCTTCCGATAAATCGCACCCAACAAGGATCTGCGTGATGGCTCCGGTCGCGGGGAGGGGTGGATTATGATTTTGTTGAATCGAGATTTACCCAGGCCCTTCGACTCCCGAATATTCACGGCAAGTCACAAGATTCCGGCTGGAACTTGTTCCGGGGGGATTCACTCGAGGTCAGAATTTCTGTCTAATGCTTCGAAAATTGGTTTCAGGCATTTCAGTAGTCCTGTGGTTACCGCGCATCAGAAGCGGTGACCAGCCTTATTATGTAAGCACCGTTTTGGGAGGAGCACGTGCCACATCAAACGCGCCGCGTCCGCCAATTAATAACCGTGTTTAGGCTAATAAAATGAGATTGGACGCGTCGATCGCGTTACTGTACCGAGGAAGCCTCCTATAGCTTTGATTTCGCGAAATCCCCGGTTCCCGCCCCAATTTCAGCTGGTCGCATGTCTCCTGGCTCCAAATCCGGCATGTGATCATCGTCCTCGACCTCAATGAGAGACACTTGCGTTTTGGAAGGTGCAGGAGTGCCATACGCAGATTGCGGGACTCCGTGGAGGGCTATGTTGTCCCATATTGCCTCAAATTTAGGCATGCCGTATGTAGTACTTGGATAATTTGAGTGCATATTCGGCCAAAAACAAGACTGGGACTCACCGTATCTGGAGCGCCCAGGTCGAGAGACATGGGCGGGCAAAGCTAATGTCCCGTGGAGAGGAGAGCTCAGGCGGGGCAAAGTCTAGGGAGAAGTCGGTAGAGTTTTTCAGAGCTCGGCTCTGTCGATGATGGTATATGAGACTGATAATAGTCCCCATCATCACGTTCGATTCCCCCCTGAGAAAGGCAGTAACTGCGCAGACGTGGCGGCTTGTACGCTGATCTGTAACCCCGGAGATACGGTTATAAAAAAGCACCTCCAAGAAATGACCCTGAGAATCAAAGTCTTTCGTGATTGTGGCCAGAACTTCATCAGCTTTCTCCCAGACTGTTCGCTTCTTTTTACGTGGCCTGGGCTGAGTAGACGGAGCGTCGTTTTGAGGGATCTGTTGCGCAGTGGTTTTTTTCGGCGCTCGTCGCACAGGGGTTTTTTTCGGGGGGGCTATTCTTGTCTTTGGTGGGTCTTGGAGTAGCGTAGAAGGCCTCAGGGACGACCAGGTCCATCCCTGAGATGTCCTCGGCCATTTTGCTGCGTCGGGAGGGCGTTATACGCGTCGAATGGTGCGAGACGCGTGAAAATAAATGAGTTGTGTGGCTTTGTTTGTTCCATCATTACATAATACCTGCGGACGCCGCTTATCAGACCGTGGTAACTAACAGACTTGATTGGAACGAGGAACGAGTTAGAAACCAATCAAGCGTCTGTCTAGAGAGACTAGCATTTCAGGGCGTCTGGTCCGAATGATGTCGGCAACTCGGCGCTACGGCCGCGGCACAGCTCACGTGCCACAATGACTTGGGCCCTGACAGTAACCACCACAAGCTCGGACGCTTCACACATTACGGCTGGGGCGCATCCACAGTGACGAATTGCAGCGCGAAATGTTCAAACTGGCTGCTCTTTCTCGCCCTGTTTCGATCCCCACCGTCTTGCGCGTTGCCTGGCGCATCAAGCACTGGCAGGGTTACAAACTGAAATACAGATGCAAGCTCTGACGATCTTCTTTACGCACGAGCCATTGCTGTATCGTGCGCTTGTAATCGGCGGGGACGCACTCGATGAAATTCCTCCGTGCCCCGTGGAGGCATTCACACGCATCGCGGGCACCGAATCGGTGTCCTTCCTCCGCGACTCTGTCCACAACTTACATCATACCCAGCATCGGCGCCGCGCCCAGCAATACTCGCCCCACCTCGATCGATCTAAGGCACCTGTATTGTGATTTTGAAGATCTCCGCAGATTTGGCCCATTCGAATCATTCAGCCACCCCTTGTTCAGCCACCTCACGCACTTGGAACTCTTCGCGGGATTAACCGACGACGACGATGACCTCGCGACCTGGACTGCTAGTAGCATCACCGGCCTCTCGCACCTCACCCACCTCTCGTTTGACACCACCGCAATTCTGGCGATCTGCGCGCACCTCCTGACGGGGTGTAAGTCCTGATCATCCTGCGTCCCCCGCCACGTTATGAAGTGACTGAGCTACACACCCTCCCCGAAGATTCGCGCTTCGTGATGATGCTGTTGGAGCACTACACCCAGGACTGGCAGAGGGGGATCCTTACTGGGAACGACTACTGGAGCTCTGCGGATTCGCTCATCGAGGTCCGATATCCGGGGTAATCGATCGTGCGTTCCCACTTCCCGACATGACACCCCATAATACTCCTTCAGGTGTCATACCTTCTTTTTAGACGAGAATCTTAGTTAAATCAGAAGGTTCATCATTTCTACTGGTCGCTCACGGTGCGCTCTCTTCCTCTCCTCGTTCCGGATGTGGCTCATTTCCCGCCCAGTCCAGATCATATTTTCGATATGACTGTCCGTCTCTTTGGACGCCGTAAGGAGAATTTCACCACCGAGAATCGGTAGAATCTCACGCCATGGATTTTCCCGGGCCACGAGGTCAAACATCAGTTCAGCGGATGACGCGCACATTCCGAATAAACAATATTCGAACCTGTCAGTTCCTGATCCACGAAGCGCCGCTCAAAGTCCCAACTCGAAGCTTATTCGACGATCCCTCTGACCTCGAACCGAATGAATGCATTAATGCTGAATCATCCCACCCTGCTTGACTTGACATGGTAGGTAAGGTCACAGGCGATCGCATGTGCCTCCGGCCCTCATGAAACTCCGGAGAACTCAAAGCACCGCGCTGAGCAGACACGTGGTGGAGATTTGGGACTGGTGCACTTACCGGAATTATTCGTTTATTGGCTAAATCATAAGATTCATCATTTTCACTCGTCGCTCACGGTGCGCTCTCTTCGTCTCTTCGCGTCGCATGTAACTCATTTCCCGCCAGTCTGGATTTCTCATGTATATTTTCGATATGATTGCCTGCCTCTTTAGACACCAGGAGCACTCCACCCTCGAGCATCGGTGGAAACTCAATCCATGGATTTTCCAGTGCCACGAGGTCAAAGATTTTCAAGTTCAGCAGATGTGCGGAATCCGAATGAACAACATTCGAACCTGTTAGCTCCTGATCCACGAAGCGCCGCTCAAACTCCCGACTCGAGGCTCATTCGACGATCCCTCTGCCATCCCAACTCAATAAATCGCTGCTCTGAGCCGAATCATCGCACTCTGCTTGTAGGAATTCGGGAGGCCTTGAGGGCCTCTTTGCCTTCTCGCCACTTGTTCTCTGCGATTTGAGGTCCAACAAGCAGCATCTTCCCGTTGAATCAATGCGCAAAGGAAGCACAAGAAGATCTGGCGAGGTGTCGTGTATAGCTGAAGAGAGGCATAGATGCAAGAACGACGGAGCTCCGCGGAAGACCGACTGTATTTTCCAGTCTCTTTCACTACTTCTTCTGCCGATCATCGCGTCCGCTTATCCTTCTATGCACACACGCTACGCTACACTCCTTCTTCTGCCGACCGCCGCGGACACCTTTGACAGTTACCAGTCTGGCTGTCGTCCGACGCTTCGGGAAACAGTAGGCCATCTCTCGACTTGAGGTGGCAGGGAAGGTCCCAGGGCGATCCCATGTGCGTCGGTCCCCTCGCGAAACTCCCATGAACTCAATCGACCGCGGTTAACGGAAGTGTCGTGGCGAGGGGCACAGTATACCTTGGTACTCGCCAAACGGATGCAGTTGAGCAACTCACTGGAACTACTCATTTTCTTCGACTTCCAGAATCCTGCTCTACCGTTGAATCTCGAACTACTTGTTCCCCGTGTTTTTTTTTTTTACCCCAGTTGCTCATGAGCCGTCCTCATGGAGAGCCGTGGGAGCGTTCGCGCGCAATTCAATCCATTGGCTTCTGCCGTCTCGGCTGGTGATTAAAGTGTCTATAAATGTGGACCATCCCTAAGGCTTCGGTCCGGCACGATGTTATCTCTCGGTCTCACACCTATCCTATGGGCAGGCGGCGCTCTCGCTGCGACCCTCTACTCCTTATATTTGCGGCGCAATCGCTCGCAGTTGCCGCTGCCCCCTGGCCCTGCGAAACTGCCTCTAGTTGGGAATCTGCTTGACGTACCGGCCAACTTTCAATGGGAGAAATACATGGAATGGAGCAAAGCATACGGTGTGCTAGTTCGGTCGCCCTCGCATCCTCTGCATGAATTGACTTCTTCGAGACTCCGACATCATCCACGTAGATCTACTTGGGCAGTCGTTGATTGTTCTCTCGTCCTTGGAAGCCACCACAGCGCTGCTGGAAAAGCGCTCCTCCATCTATTCCGATAGGTCAGTGCCGCGGAATTCGCCCCTTGCTCCAACTCAATGTGAACTTGACTTTCGTTCAGGCCCGGGGTCCCCATGATCACAGATCCAGAGCTCATGGGTTGGGAATTCAACGTCGGTGCGCACTCTCTACTCTACAAGTTGGATTGAAGGGCTATGATAACCAATCGCTAGCATTCATGAAATACGGTATGGACATGTCATATATACCCTCGCCAATCAACTTAATCTCGTACAACCTCTAGGTGACACATGGTATGCTTCCCAGGCCAAAACTTTGGATGCGCGACATTGACATCTGTCAAGGCGGAGGAACCGCCGCCTCATGAATGAGACATTCAATGCAAAAGCGGTCCGCCAATACCGACCGATGGAAATGACAGCCTCCCGTGCGCTGCTCCAGCGCTTGCTGGACCGCCCTGATGCCTTCCTGGATCATTTTTATCAGTGCGTGTGCAGCGCGCCGCATGCTACAGCTAGTTATAACGTCCTTGAATTGAAGATTGGCGGGCGAGGTTATTATGGCAGTGACATATGGAATCCACGTCCTGCCATCCAACGACCCTTATATCACCGTGGCTCACGCGGTGGCCGAAAGCGCAGCAGTCGCCGCCATGCCGGGGCGTTTCCTCGTCGTGAGTCTCAGGCTACTTCGCATGTATTCGACTACGGCTGACCTAGCCTCCAGAATTTCTTCCCTTCGTTAAAATATGTGCCGAGCTGGTTCCCCGGCGCTGGATTCAAGCGCCAAGCAAAAGAGTGGAGCAAAACAGTGTTTGCAAATCGTGATCTCGCCTTTGCGGAGACGAAACGTCAAATGGTGCACAGGCCATTCCATTCCTCGGTAGCGTCCTTACGATCTGAATTCAGGGATCCGGCATTGCCCCACGATCGTTTACGGTCGAACATTTGGAGGGCCTCAGGGACGAAGACGCTTATTATCAAGAAAAAGACGTTAAGGCAACTGCTTCGACGATGTTCGCCGCCGGAGCCGACACGACCGTTTCTTCGCTCGGCACGTTCGTGCTTGCGATGCTGGCGAATCCCGACGCGCAGAAGCGCGCTCAAGCGGAAATTGATTCCATCACGGGCGGGAATCATCTCCCAGACTTTGAGGATGAGGAATCCCTGCCTTACGTCTCGGCGCTGGTCAAAGAAGTCCTTCGGTGGAAAAACGTCGCTCCCGTTGGTGTGTCCGTCCTGGTCAATTCAACACTGATCACTAACCTTGTTCGCAGGGCTGCCCCGCAGGCTGACGACAGACAATGAATATCGTGGATACAGGCTGCCTGCAGGCTCCATTGTCATGGGGAACATATGGTGAGGCATACATTTTTTTCTGAACGTTCCAGTGTTGATCTGGGCACATCAGGGCCATTCTGCACGACGAAGTTCGTGAACCGTTTCATTCTTACTCGAATTGGTTGAAAAACTTTCCAGGTCATGTATCCAGATCCGAATGCGTTCAAGCCGGAGCGGTTCTTGATTGATGGTAAGCCTAATCCCGCCGTGCGGGATCCAGACGCAGCCTTCGGGTTCGGACGGAGGTATGGGATTAGTTGGATGAGACATCTACGTGCGCTTACCCGGACCACCGCAGAATATGCCCCGGGAGGACACTTGGCCACTTCTTCGGTCTGGATAACGATTGCTTCCATACTCGCAACGTTCGACATCCAGAAGGCGGTCGACGATATGGGGAACGTCATCGAACCGACGGGCGAATATACTCGAGTGTGATCAGGTGCGCTAGCCGGTTATATGGCATGTAGCTACCTGCTGTCTCTGATTGTGATCCTGCAGCACACCGGTCCCTTTCAAGTGCTCAATCACTCCGCGCTCAGAGGCGGCCTTGGCACTTATTAAAGGATGCCGTAGCTGATTCTCTCATGCTAGAGGAATCATCTGACAGCGCAAGAACGACGATATCGACTGTTTGAGGTTACATTGGTGGCGTAACCGAGGGAACCTATGATGTATTTATGGTGTTTTGTTCCGTGTAATTTACAGCGGGGGGTCCTCACATCGCGCAGACGATACCAAACTCTACGGCGTCTCAGCCAAATGGGACACTT